>CAJGYO010000694.1:0-56493 GCA_904845875.1 Miscanthus lutarioriparius
ACCGTAGGCTCAAAAATCGTTTTGGACGCACCCAATGGTACTCCCTAGGTGACGAGGCTCAAATGGAAGCTCGTTTCGGTCCGTTAGGTGATAGTGCTAACGTTGGACGCAAGATAGATGCACGGTTTGCGCCGAACGTAACATAGGCTCATAAATCGTTTTGGATGCACCCGATGGAAAACCTAGGTGACGTGGGTCTTGTGGAACCTCGTTTCGATCCGATGGAACTGCTAGGTAACGTGGGTCATGTGGAACCTCGTTTTGATCCGTTTGGAGATAGTGTTAGTGTTGGTGCAATATAGGTGCACGGTTTGCGTTTTAACGTACCATAGGCTCAGAAATCATTTTGGATGCACCCGATGGAACTCCTAGGTGACGTGGGTCATGTGGAACCTTGTTTAGATCTGTGTGGAGGGAGTGTTAGTGTTGGTGCAAGATAGGTGCACGGTTTGCGCCAAATGTACCATAGGCTCAGAAATTGTTTTGGATGCACCCGATGGAACTCCTAGGTGACATGGGTCATGTGGAACCTTATTTCGATCCGTTTGGAGATAGTGTTAGTGTTGGTGCAAGATAGGTGCACGGTTTTGCGCCCAAACGTACCATAGGCTCATAAATTGTTTTGGATGCACCCGATGGAACTCCTGTGTGACGTGGGTCGATCAATTTGGAGATGGTGCTAATCTTGACGCAAGATAGGTGCCCGGTTTGCGCCCGAACGCGTACCATAGGCTCGGAGATCATTTGGATGCACCCGATGGAACTGCTAAGTGGCGTGGGTCATGTGGAACCTCGTTTTGATCCGTTTGGAGATAGTGTTAGTCTTGGCGCGCAAGATTGGTGCACGGTTTGCCCCGAAGGTACCATAGGCTCGGAAATCATTTGGATAAACCCGATGGAACTCCTAGGTGACGTGGGTCATGTGGAACCTCGTTTCGATTCGTTTGGAGATAGTGTTAGTGCTGTTGCAAGATAGTTGCACGGTTTGCACCGAGTGTACCATAGGCTCGGAAATAGTTTTGGATGCACCAGATGGAACTCCTTGGTGACGTGTGTCATGTGGAACCTAGTTTCAATCCGTTTGGAGATAGTGTTAGTGTTGGTGCAAGATAGGTGCACGGTTTGCGCCAGATGTACCATAGGCTCAAAAATCGTTTTGGACGCACCCAGCGGTACTCCTAGGTGACGAGGCTCAAATGGAAGCTCGTTTCGGTCCGTTAGGTGATAGTGCTAACGTTGACGCAAGATAGATGCACGGTTTGCGCCGAACGTAACATAGGCTCAGAAATCATTTTGGATGCACCCGATGGAACACCTAGGTGACGTGGGTCATGTGGAACCTCGTTTCGATCCGTTTGGAGATAGTGTTAGTGTTGGTGCAAGATACGTGCACGGTTTGCGCCGAATGTACCATAGGCTCAAAAATCATTTTGGACGCCTTTGATGGAACTCCTAGGTGACGTGGGTCTTGTGGAATCTCGTTTCGGTCCATTTGGAGACAGTGTTAGTGTCGGTGCAAGATCCGTGCACGGTTTGCGCCACACATACCATTGGCTCATAAATCATTTTGGACGCAGCCGATGGTACTCCTAGGTGATGAGGCTCATGTCGAATATCTCATTTCAGTCAATTTGGAGATAGTGCTAATCTTGACGCAACATAGGTGCCCGGTTTGCGCCGAACGTACCATAGTCTCAGAAATCATTTTGGATGCACCCGATGGAACTGCTAGGTAACGTCGGTCATGTGGAACCTCGTTTCGATCCATTTGGAGATAGTGTTAGTGTTGGTGCAAGATAGGTGCACGGTTTGGCGCCGAACGTACCATAGGCTCCTAGACATCATTTTGGATGCACCCGATGGAACTCCTAGGTGACGTGGGTCATGTGGAACCTCGTTTAGATCTGTGTGGAGCTAGTGTTAGTGTTGGTGCAAAGATAGGTGCACGGTTTTGCGCCAAACGTACCATAGGCTCAGAAACTGTTTTGGATGCACCCGATGGAACTCCTAGGTGGACGTGGGTCATGTGGAACCTTGTTTCGATCCGTTTGGAGATAGTGTTAGTGTTGGTGCAAGATAGGTGCACGCGGTTTGCGCCAGACGTACCATTGGCTCAAAAATCGTTTTGGACGCACCGGTGGTACTCCTAGGTGATGAGGGTCAAGTGGAAGCTTGTTTCGGTCCATTTTGAGACAGTGCTAGTGTTGGTGCAAGATAGGTGCACCGTTTGCATGGCGAAAGCATACCATAGGCTCAAAAATCATTTTGGACACACCAAGGGTACTCCTAGGTGACGAGGGTCAAGTGGAAGCTCGTTTCGGTCCGTTTGGAGGTAGTGCTAACGTTGGCGCAAGATAGGTGCACGGTTTGCCCTGAAGGTACCATAGGCTCAGAAATCATTTGGATAAACCCGATGGAACTCCTAGGTGACGTGGGTCATGTGGAACCTCGTTTCGATCCGTTTCGAGATAGGGTTAGTGTTGGTGCAAGATAGTTGCACGGTTTGCACCGAATGTACCATTGGCTCGGAAATAGTTTTGGATGCACCTAGATGGAACTCCTTGGTGACGTGTGTCATGTGGAACCTAGTTTCAATCCGTTTGGAGATAGTGTTAGTGTTGGTGCAAGATAGGTGCACGGTTTGCGCCAGATGTACCGTAGGCTCAAAAATCATTTTTTGGACGCACCCAATGGTACTCCTAGGTGACGAGGCTCAAATGGAAGCTCGTTTCGGTCCGTTAGGTGATAGTGCTAACGTTGACGCAAGATAGATGCACGGTTTGCGCCGAACGTAACATAGGCTCATAAATCGTTTTGGATGCACCCGATGGAAAACCTAGGTGACGTGGGTCTTGTGGAACCTCGTTTCGATCCGATGGAACTGCTAGGTAACCGGGTCATGTGGAACCTCGTTTCGATCCGTTTGGAGATAGTGTTAGTGTTGGTGCAAGATAGGTGCACGGTTTTGCGCCGAACGTACCATAGGCTCGAAATCATTTTGGATGCACCGATGGAACTCCTAGGTGACGTGGGTCATGTGGAACCTTGTTTAGATCTGTGTGGAGAGGAGTGTTAGTGTTGGTGCAAGATAGGTGCACGGTTTGCGCCAAATGTACCATAGGCTCATAAATTGTTTTGGATGCACCGATGGAACTCCTAGGTGACGTGGGTCATGTGGAACCTCATTTCGATCAATTTGGAGATAGTGTTAGTGTTGGTGCAAGATAGGTGCACGGTTTGCGCCAAACGTACCATAGGCTCATAAATTGTTTTGGATGCACCCGATGGAACTCCTAGGTGACGTCGGTCGTGGGTCGTTTCAATTTGGAGATAGTGCTAATCTTGACGCAAGATAGGTGCCGGTTTGCGCCGAACGTACCATAGGCTCGGAGATCATTTTGGATGCACCCGATGGAACTGCTAAGTGACGTGGGTCATGTGGAACCTCGTTTTGATCCGTTTGGAGATAGTGTTAGTGTTGGTGCAAGATAGGTGCACGGTTTGCCCCAAAGGTACCATAGGCTCGGAAATCATTTGGATAAACCCGATGGAACTCCTAGGTGACGTGGGTCATGTGGAACCTCGTTTCGATCCGTTTGGAGATAGTGTTAGTGTTGTTGCAAGATAGTTGCACGTTTTTGCACCGAATGTACCATAGGCTCAAAAATAGTTTTGGATGCACCAGATGGAACTCCTTGGTGACGTGGGTCATGTGGAACCTAGTTTCAATCCGTTTGGAGATAGTGTTAGTGTTGGTGCAAGATAGGTGCACGGTTTGCGCCAGATGTACCATAGGCTCAAAAATCGTTTTGGACGCACCCAGCGGTACTCCTAGGTGACGAGGCTCAAATGGAAGCTCGTTTGGTCCGTTAGGTGATAGTGCTAACGTTGCGCAAGATAGATGCACGGTTTGCGCCGAACGTAACATAGGCTCAGAAATCGTTTTGGATGCACCCGATGGAACACCTAGGTGACGTGGGTCATGTGGAACCTTGTTTCGATCCGTTTGGAGATAGTGTTAGTGTTGGTGCAAGATAGGTGCACGGTTTGCACCGAATGTACCATAGGCTCAAAAATCATTTTGGACGCACCTGATGGAACTCCTAGGTGACGTGGGTCTTGTGGAATCTCGTTTTGGTCCATTTGGAGATAGTGTTAGTGTTGGTGCAAGAGATAGGTGCACGGTTTGTGCCACATGTACCATTGGCTCATAAATCGTTTTGGAGGCAGCCGATGGTACTCCTAGGTGATGAGGGTCATGTGGAATATCTCATTTCAGTCAATTTGGAGATAGTGCTAATCTTGACGCAACATAGGTGCCCGGTTTGCGAACGTAACATAGAACGTACCATAGTCTCGAAATCATTTTGGATGCACCCGATGGAACTGCTAGGTAACGTGGGTCATGTGGAACCTCGTTTTGATCCATTTGGAGATAGTGTTAGTGTTGGTGCAAGATAGGTGTGCACGGTTTTTGCGCCGAACGTACCATAGGCTCAGAAATCATTTTGGATGCACCCGATGGAACTCCTAGGTGACGTGGGTCATGTGGAACCTCGTTTAGATCTGTGTGGAGCTAGTGTTAGTGTTGGTGCAAGATAGGTGCACGGTTTGCGCTTAAACGTACCATAGGCTCAGAAACTGTTTTGGATGCACCCGATGGAACTCCTAGGTGACGTGGGTCATGTGGAACCTTGTTTCGATCCGTTTGGAGATAGTGTTAGTGTTGGTGCAAGATAGGTGCACGGTTTGCGCCAAACGTACCATAGGCTCAAAATCGTTTTGGATGCACCGATGGTACTCCTAGGTGATGAGGGTCAAGTGGAAGCTTGTTTCGGTCCATTTGGAGACAGTGCTAGTGTTGGTGCAAGATAGGTGCACCGTTTGCAGCGAGCATACCATAGGCTCAAAAATCATTTTGGATGCACCCGATGGTACTCCTAGGTGACGAGGGTCATGTGGAACCTCGTTTAGATCCGTTTGGAGGTAGTGTTAGTGTTGGCGCAAGATAGGTGCACGGTTTGCCCCGAAGGTACCATAGGCTCAGAAATCATTTGGATAAACCCGATGGAACTCCTAGGTGACGTGGGTCATGTGGAACCTCGTTTCGATCCGTTTGGAGATAGTGTTAGTGTTGGTGCAAGATAGTTGCACGGTTTGCACCGAATGTACCATAGGCTCGGAAATAGTTTTGGATGCACCAGATGGAACTCCTTGGTGACGTGTGTCATGTGGAACCTAGTTTCAATCCGTTTGGAGATAGTGTTAGTGTTGGTGCAAGATAGGTGCACGGTTTGCGCCAGATGTACCATAGGCTCAAAAATCGTTTTGGACGCACCCAACGGTACTCCTAGGTGACGAGGCTCAAATGGAAGCTCGTTTCGGTCCGTTAGGTGATAGTGCTAACGTTGACGCAAGATAGATGCACGGTTTGCGCCGAACGTAACATAGGCTCATAAATCGTTTTGGATGCACCCGATGGAACACCTAGGTGACGTGGGTCATGTGGAACCTCGTTTCGATCCGTTTGAGATAGTGTTAGTGTTGGTGCAAGATAGGTGCACGGTTTGCGTGAATGTATCATAGGCTCAAAAATCATTTTGGCCGATCCGGTACTCCTAGGTGATGAGGCTCAAATGGGCTCGTTTCGGTCCGTTAGGTGATAGTGCTAGTGTTGGCGCAAGATAGATGCACGGTTTGCGCCGCTCATAGGCTCGTAAATCATTTTGGATGCACCCGATGGAACTCCCTAGGTGACGTGGGTCATGTGGAACCTTGTTTAGATCCGTTTGGAGATAGTGTTAGTGTTGGTGCAAGATAGGTGCACGGTTTGCTTAAATGTACCATAGGCTCAGAAAATCGTTTTGGATGCACCCGATGGAACTCCTAGGTGACATGGGTCTTGTGGAAACTTGTTTCGATCCGTTTGGAGATAGTGTTAGTGTTGGTGCAAGATAGGTGCACGGTTTGCGCCAAACGTACCATAGGCTCATAAATTGTTTTGGATGCACCTGATGGAACTCCTAGGTGACGTGGGTCATGCGGAATATCTCATTTCAGTCAATTTGGAGATAGTGCTAATCTTGACGCTTGATAGGTGCCCGGTTTGCGCCGAACGTACCATAGGCTCAGAAATCATTTTGGATGCACCCGATGGAACTGCTAGGTGACGTGGGTCATGTGGAACCTCGTTTTGATCCGTTTGGAGATAGTGTTAGTGTTGGTGCAAGATAGGTGCACGGTTTTGCCCGACGGAACCATAGGCTCAGAAATCATTTGGATAAACCCGATGGAACTCCTAGGTGACGTGGGTCATGTGGAACCTCGTTTAGATCCGTTTTAGAGATAGTGTTAGTGTTGTTGCAAGATAGTTGCACGGTTTGCACCCAAACGTACCATAGGCTCAGAAATCGTTTTGGATGCACCCGATGGAACTCCTAGGTGACGTGGGTCATGTGGAACCTTGTTTCAATCCGTTTGGAGATAGTGTTAGTGTTGGTGCAAGATAGGTGCACGGTTTGCGCCAGATGTACCATAGGCTCAAAATCGTTTTGGATGCACCCGATGGTACTCCTAGGTGACGAGGCTCAAATGGAAGCTCGTTCGGTCCGTTAGGTGATAGTGCTAACGTTGACGCAAGATAGGTGCACGGTTTGCGCCGAACGTACCATAGGCTCGAAAATCGTTTTGGATGCACCCGATGGAACACCTAGGTGACGTGGGTCATGTGGAACCTCGTTTCGATCTATTTGGAGATAGTGTTAGTGTTGGTGCAAGATAGGTGCACGGTTTGCGCCGAATGTACCATAGGCTCAAAAATCGTTTTTGGATAAACCCGATGGAACTCCTAGGTGACGAGGGTCAAATGGAACCTCGTTTCGATCCGTTTGGAGATAGTGTTAGTGTTGTGCAAGATAGATGCACGGTTTGCACCGAAACGTACCATAGGCTCGGAAATAGTTTTGGATGCACCAGATGGAACTCCTTGGTGACGTGGGTCATGTGGAACCTCGTTTCGATCCGTTTGGAGATAGTGTTAGTGTTGGTGCAAGATAGGTGCACGGTTTGCGCCAGATGTACCGTAGGCTCAAAAATCGTTTTGGACGCACCCAGCGGTACTCCTAGGTGACGAGGCTCAAATGGAAGCTCGTTTCGGTCCGTTAGGTGATAGTGCTAACGTTGACGCAAGATAGATGCACGGTTTGCGCCGAACGTAACATAGGCTCAGAAATCGTTTTGGATGCACCTGATGGAACACCTAGGTGACGTGGGTCATGTGGAACCTTGTTTCGATCCGTTTGGAGATAGTGTTAGTGTTGGTGCAAGATACGTGCACGGTTTGCGCCGAATGTACCATAGGCTCAAAAATCATTTTGGACGCACCTGATGGAACTCCTAGGTGACGTGGGTCTTGTGGAATCTCGTTTCGGTCCATTTGGAGACAGTGTTAGTGTCGGTGCAAGATCCGTGCACGGTTTGCGCCACACATACCATTGGCTCATAAATCGTTTTCGACGCAGCCGATGGTACTCCTAGGTGATGAGGCTCATGTCGAATATCTCATTTCAGTCAATTTGGAGATAGTGCTAATCTTGACGCAACATAGGTGCCCGGTTTGCGCCGAACGTACCATAGTCTCAGAAATCATTTTGGATGCACCCGATGGAACTGCTAGGTAACGTCGGTCATGTGGAACCTCGTTTCGATCCATTTGGAGATAGTGTTAGTGTTGGTGCAAGATAGGTGCACGGTTTGCGCCGAACGTACCATAGGCTCAGACATCATTTTGGATGCACCCGATGGAACTCCTAGGTGACGTGGGTCATGTGGAACCTCGTTTAGATCTGTGTGGAGCTAGTGTTAGTGTTGGTGCAAGATAGGTGCACGGTTTGCGCCAAACGTACCATAGGCTCAGAAACTGTTTTGGATGCACCCGATGGAACTCCTAGGTGGACGTGGGTCATGTGTAACCTTGTTTCGATCCGTTTGGAGATAGTGTTAGTGTTGGTGCAAGATAGGTGCACGGTTTGCGCAGACATACCATTGGCTCAAAAATCGTTTTGGACGCTTTCCGGTGGTACTCCTAGGTGATGAGGGTCAAGTGGAAGCTTGTTTGGTCCATTTTGAGACAGTGCTAGTGTTGGTGCAAGATAGGTGCACCGTTTGCGCGAGCATACCATAGGCTCAAAAATCATTTTGGACGCACCAAGGGGTACTCCTAGGTGACGAGGGTCAAGTGGAAGCTCGTTTCGGTCCGTTTGGAGGTAGTGCTAACGTTGGCGCAAGATAGGGTGCGGTTTGCCCCGAAGGTACCATAGGCTCAGAAATCATTTGGATAAACCCGATGGAACTCCTAGGTGACGTGGGTCATGTGGAACCTCGTTTCGATCCGTTTCGAGATAGGGTTAGTGTTGGTGCAAGATAGTTGCACGGTTTGCACCGAATGTACCATTGGCTCGGAAATAGTTTTGGATGCACTAGATGGAACTCCTTGGTGACGTGTGTCATGTGGAACCTAGTTTCAATCCGTTTGGAGATAGTGTTAGTGTTGGTGCAAGATAGGTGCACGGTTTGTGCCAGATGTACCGTAGGCTCAAAAATCGTTTTGGACGCACCCAATGGTACTCCTAGGTGACGAGGCTCAAATGGAAGCTCGTTTCGGTCCGTTAGGTGATAGTGCTAACGTTGACGCAAGATAGATGCACGGTTTGCGCCGAACGTAACATAGGCTCATAAATCGTTTTGGATGCACCCGATGGAAAACCTAGGTGACGTGGGTCTTGTGGAACCTCGTTTCGATCCGATGGAACTGCTAGGTAACGTGGGTCATGTGGAACCTCGTTTCGATCCGTTTGGAGATAGTGTTAGTGTTGGTGCAATATAGGTGCACGGTTTGCGCCGAACGTACCATAGGCTCAGAAATCATTTTGGATGCACCCGATGGAACTCCTAGGTGACGTGGGTCATGTGGAACCTTGTTTAGATCTGTGTGGAGGGAGTGTTAGTGTTGGTGCAAGATAGGTGCACGGTTTGCGCCAAATGTACCATAGGCTCAGAAATTGTTTTGGATGCACCCGATGGAACTCCTAGGTGACATGGGTCAAGTGGAAACTTGTTTCGATCCGTTTGGAGATAGTGTTAGTGTTGGTGCAAGATAGGTGCACGGTTTGCGCCAAACGTACCATAGGCTCAGAAATTGTTTTGGATGCACCCGATGGAACTCCTATGTGACGTGCGTCAGTCAATTTGGAGATGGTGCTAATCTTGACGCAAGATAGGTGCCCGGTTTGCGCCGAACGTACCATAGGCTCGGAAATCATTTTGGATGCACCCGGTGGAACTGCTAAGTGACGTGGGTCATGTGGAACCTCGTTTTGATCCGTTTGGAGATAGTGTTAGTGTTGGCGCAAGATAGGTGCACGGTTTGCCCCGACGGAACCATAGGCTCCGAAATCATTTGGATAAACCCGATGGAACTCCTAGGTGACGTGGGTCATGTGGAACCTTGTTTCGATTCGTTTGGAGATAGTGTTAGTGCTGTTGCAAGATAGTTGCACGATTTGCACCGAATGTACCATAGGCTCGGAAATAGTTTTGGATGCACCAGATGGAACTCCTTGGTGACGTGTGTCATGTGGAACCTAGTTTCAATCCGTTTGGAGATAGTGTTAGTGTTGGTGCAAGATAGGTGCACGGTGCGCCAGATGTACCATAGGATCAAAAATCGTTTTGGATGCACCCAGCGGTACTCCTAGGAGACGAGGCTCAAATGGAAGCTCGTTTCGGTCCGTTAGGTGATAGTGCTAACGTTGACGCAAGATAGCTGCACGGTTTGCGCCGAACGTAACATAGGCTCAGAAATCGTTTTGGATGCACCCGATGGAACACCTAGGTGACGTGGGTCATGTGGAACCTCGTTTCGATCCATTTGGAGATAGTGTTAGTGTTGGTGCAAGATAGGTGCACGGTTTGCGCCGAATGTACCATAGGCTCAAAAATCGTTTTGGACGCACCCAGCGGTACTCCTAGGTGATGAGGCTCAAATGGAAGCTCGTTTCGGTCCGTTAGGTGATAGTGCTAGTGTTGACGCAAGATAGATGCACGGTTTGCGCCGAACGTAACATAGGCTCAGAAATCATTTTGGATGCACCCGATGGAACACCTAGGTGACGTGGGTCATGTGGAACCTCGTTTCGATCCGTTTGGAGATAGTGTTAGTGTTGGTGCAAGATAGGTTCACGGTTTGCGCCGAATGTACCATAGGCTCAAAAATCGTTTTGGACGCACCCGATGGAACTCCTAGGTGATGTGGGTCTTGTGGAATCTCGTTTCGGTCCATTTGGAGACAGTGTTAGTGTCGGTGCAAGATCCGTGCACGGTTTGCGCCACACGTACCATTGGCTCATAAATCGTTTTGGCCGCAGCCGATGGTACTCCTAGGTGATGAGGCTCATGTGGAATATCTCATTTCAGTTAATTTGGTGATAGTACTAATCTTGACGCAACATAGGTGCCCGGTTTGCGCTGAACGTACCATAGTCTCGGGAATCATTATGGATGCACCCGATGGAACTGCTAGGTAACGTGGGTCATGTGGAACCTCGTTTCGATCCGTTTGGAGATAGTGTTAGTGTTGGTGCAAGATAGGTGCACGGTTTGCGCTGAACGTACCATAGGCTCAGAAATCATTTTGGATGCACCCGATGGAACTCCTAGGTGACGTGGGTCATGTGGAACCTCGTTTAGATCTGTGTAGAGGTAGTGTTAGTGTTGGTGCAAGATAGGTCCACGGTTTGCGCCAAACGTACCATAGGCTCAGATATTGTTTTAGATGCACCCGATGGAACTCCTAGGTGACGTGGGTCATGTGGAACCTTGTTTCGATCCGTTTGGAGATAGTGTTAGTGTTGGTGCAAGATAGGTGCACGGTTTGCGCCAGACGTACCATAGGCTCATAAATTGTTTTGGATGCACCCGATGGAACTCCTATGTGACGTGGGTCAGTCAATTTGGAGATGGTGCTAATCTTGACGCAAGATAGGTGCCCGGTTTGCGCCGAACGTACCATAGGCTCGAAAATCGTTTTGGATGCACCCGATGGAACTGCTAAGTGACGTGGGTCATGTGGAACCTCGTTTCGATCTGTTTGGAGATAGTGTTAGTCTTGGCGCAGGATTGGTGCACGGTTTGCCCCGAAGGTACCATAGGCTCGGAAATCATTTGGATAAACCCGATGGAACTCCTAGGTGACGTGGGTCATGTGGAACCTCGTTTCGATTCGTTTGGAGATAGTGTTAGTGCTGTTGCAAGATAGTTGCACGGTTTGCACCGAGTGTACCATAGGCTCGGAAATAGTTTTGGATGCACCAGATGGAACTCCTTGGTGACGTGTGTCATGTGGAACCTAGTTTCAATCCGTTTGGAGATAGTGTTAGTGTTGGTGCAAGATAGGTGCACGGTTTGCGCCAGATGTACCGTAGGCTCAAAAATCGTTTTGGACGCACCCAGCGGTACTCCTAGGTGACGAGGCTCAAATGGAAGCTCGTTTCGGTCCGTTAGGTGATAGTGCTAACGTTGACGCAAGATAGATGCACGGTTTGCGCCGAACGTAACATAGGCTCAGAAATCGTTTTGGATGCACCTGATGGAACACCTAGGTGACGTGGGTCATGTGGAACCTTGTTTCGATCCGTTTGGAGATAGTGTTAGTGTTGGTGCAAGATACGTGCACGGTTTGCGCCGAATGTACCATAGGCTCAAAAATCATTTTGGACGCTCCTGATGGAACTCCTAGGTGACGTGGGTCTTGTGGAATCTCGTTTCGGTCCATTTTTGGAGTGTTAGTGTTGTTGCAAGATGTCGGTGCAAGATCCAAATGTGCACGGCTTTGCGCCACAGCAGCCGATGGTACTCCTAGGTGATGAGGCTCATGTCGAATATCTCATTTCAGTCAATTTGGAGATAGTGCTAATCTTGACGCAACATAGGTGCCCGGTTTGCGCCGAACGTACCATAGTCTCAGAAATCATTTTGGATGCACCCGATGGAACTGCTAGGTAACGTCGGTCATGTGGAACCTCGTTTCAATCCGTTTGGAGATAGTGTTAGTGTTGGTGCAAGATAGGTGCACGGTTTGCGCCGAACGTACCATAGGCTCAGACATCATTTTGGATGCACCCGATGGAACTCCTAGGTGACGTGGGTCATGTGGAACCTCGTTTAGATCTGTGTGGAGCTAGTGTTAGTGTTGGTGCAAGATAGGTGCACGGTTTGCGCCAAACGTACCATAGGCTCAGAAACTGTTTTGGATGCACCCGATGGAACTCCTAGGTGGACGTGGGTCATGTGTAACCTTGTTTCGATCCGTTTGGAGATAGTGTTAGTGTTGGTGCAAGATAGGTGCACGGTTTGCGCCAGACGTACCATTGGCTCAAAAATCGTTTTGGACGCACCCGGTGGTACTCCTAGGTGATGAGGGTCAAGTGGAAGCTTGTTTCGGTCCATTTTGAGACAGTGCTAGTGTTGGTGCAAGATAGGTGCACCGTTTGCGGCGAGCATACCATAGGCTCAAAAATCATTTTGGACGCACCAAGGGGTACTCCTAGGTGACGAGGGTCAAGTGGAAGCTCGTTTCGGTCCGTTTGGAGGTAGTGCTAACGTTGGCGCAAGATAGGTGCACGGTTTGCCCCGAAGGTACCATAGGCTCAGAAATCATTTGGATAAACCCGATGGAACTCCTAGGTGACGTGGGTCATGTGGAACCTCGTTTCGATCCGTTTCGAGATAGGGTTAGTGTTGGTGCAAGATAGTTGCACGGTTTGCACCGAATGTACCATTGGCTCGGAAATAGTTTTGGATGCACTAGATGGAACTCCTTGGTGACGTGTGTCATGTGGAACCTAGTTTCAATCCGTTTGGAGATAGTGTTAGTGTTGGTGCAAGATAGTTGCACGGTTTGTGCCAGATGTACCGTAGGCTCAAAAATCGTTTTGGACGCACCCAATGGTACTCCTAGGTGACGAGGCTCAAATGGAAGCTCGTTTCGGTCCGTTAGGTGATAGTGCTAACGTTGACGCAAGATAGATGCACGGTTTGCGCCGAACGCAACATAGGCTCTCAAAATCGTTTTGGATGCACCCGATGGAAAACCTAGGTGACGTGGGTCTTGTGGAACCTCGTTTCGATCCGATGGAACTGCTAGGTAACGTGGGTCATGATGGAACCTCGTTTCGATCCATTTGGAGATAGTGTTAGTGTTGGTGCAATATAGGTGCACGGTTTGCTTGAACGTACCATAGGCAGAAATCATTTTGGATGCACCGATGGAACTCCTAGGTGACGTGGGTCATGTGGAACCTTGTTTAGATCTGTGTGGAGGGAGTGTTAGTGTTGGTGCAAGATAGGTGCACGGTTTGCGCCAAATGTACCATAGGCTCAGAAATTGTTTTGGATGCACCCGATGGAACTCCTAGGTGACATGGGTCAAGTGGAAACTTGTTTCGATCCGTTTGGAGATAGTGTTAGTGTTGGTGCAAGATAGGTGCACGGTTTGCACCAAACGTACCATAGGCTCAGAAATTGTTTTGGATGCACCCGATGGAACTCCTATGTGTGGGTCGTGGAACCTCCAATTTGGAGATGGTGCTAATCTTGACGCAAGATAGGTGCCCGGTTTGCGCCGAACGTACCATAGGCTCGGAAATCATTTTGGATGCACCCGGTGGAACTGCTAAGTGACGTGGGTCATGTGGAACCTCGTTTTGATCCGTTTGGAGATAGTGTTAGTGTTGGCGCAAGATAGGTGCGGTTTGTTTGCCCGGACGGAACCATAGGCTCGAAATCATTTGGATGGATAAACCCGATGGAACTCCTAGGTGACGTGGGTCATGTGGAACCTTGTTTCGATTCGTTTGGAGATAGTGTTAGTGCTGTTGCAAGATAGTTGCACGATTTGCACCGAATGTACCATAGGCTCGGAAATAGTTTTGGATGCACCAGATGGAACTCCTTGGTGACGTGTGTCATGTGGAACCTAGTTTCAATCCGTTTGGAGATAGTGTTAGTGTTGGTGCAAGATAGGTGCACGGTGCGCCAGATGTACCATAGGATCAAAAATCGTTTTGGATGCACCCAGCGGTACTCCTAGGTGACGAGGCTCAAATGGAAGCTCGTTTCGGTCCGTTAGGTGATAGTGCTAACGTTGACGCAAGATAGCTGCACGGTTTGCGCCGAACGTAACATAGGCTCAGAAATCGTTTTGGATGCACCCGATGGAACACCTAGGTGACGTGGGTCATGTGGAACCTCGTTTCGATCCGTTTGGAGATAGTGTTAGTGTTGGTGCAAGATAGGTGCACGGTTTGCGCCGAATGTATCATAGGCTCAAAAATCATTTTGGACGCACCCGATGGAACTCCTAGGTGACGTGGGTCTTGTGGAATCTTGTTTCGGTCCATTTGGAGACAGTGTTAGTGTCGGTGCAAGATCCGTGCATCGTTTGCGCCACACGTACCATTGGCTCATAAATCGTTTTGGACGCAGCCGATGGTACTCCTAGGTGATGAGGCTCATGTGGAATATCTCATTTCAGTCAATTTTGAAGATAGTGCTAATCTTGACGCAACATAGGTGCCGGTTTGCGCCGAACGTACCATAGTCTCGGATATCGTTTTGGATGCACCCGATGGAACTGCTAGGTAACGTGGGTCATGTGGAACCTCGTTTCGATCCGTTTGGAGATAGTGTTAGTGTTGGTGCAAGATAGGTGCACGTTTACCATAGGTGGAACTCCATAGGTAAATTGTTTTTGGATGCACCAGTGATGGAACTCCTAGGTACCATAGGCTCAAAAATCGTTTTTTGGAGATAGAGGGGTGTTAGTGTTTGGTGGTACTGCCTAGGTGATGAGGCTCATAGGCTCAAAATCGTTTTGGACGCACCCGATGGAACTCCTAGGTGACGTGGGTCTTGTGGAATCTCGTTTGGTCCATTTGGAGACAGTGTTAGTGTTGGTGCAAGATAGGTGCACGGTTTGCGCCACCACAATACCATTGGCTCATAAATCATTTTGGACGCAACGATTGATTGTACTCCTAGGTGATGAGGCTCATGTGGAATATCTCATTTCAGTCAATTTGGAGATAGTGCTAATCTTGGACGCAACATAGGTGCCGGTTTGCGCAAAAATTGTTTTGGAAGCGTACCATAGTCTCGGAAATCGTTTTGGATGCACCCGATGGAACTGCTAGGTAACGTGGGTCATGTGGAACCTCGTTTCGATCCCATTTGGAGATAGTGTTAGTGTTGGTGCAAGATAGGTGCACGGTTTGCGCTGAACGTACCATAGGCTCAGAAATCATTTTGGATGCACCCGATGGAACTCCTAGGTGACGTGGGTCATGTGGAACCTCGTTTAGATCCGTGTGGAGGTAGTGTTAGTGTTGGTGCAAGATAGGTGCACGGTTTGCGTAAACGCACTACCATAGGCTCGAAACTATTTTGGATGCACCCGATGGAACTCCTAGGTGACGTGGGTCATGTGGAACCTTGTTTCGATCCGTTTGGAGATAGTGTTAGTGTTGGTGCAAGATAGGTGCACGGTTTGCGCCAGATGTACCATAGGCTCAAAAATCATTTTGGACGCACCCGGTGGTACTCCTAGGTGATGAGGGTCAAGTGGAAGCTTGTTTCGGTCCATTTTGAGACAGTGCTAGTGTTGGTGCAAGATAGGTGCACGGTTTGCGGCGAACGTACCATAGGCTCAAAAATCATTTTGGACGCACCCAGCGGTACTCCTAGGTGACGAGGGTCAAGTGGAAGCTCGTTTCGGTCCGTTTGGAGGTAGTGCTAACGTTGACGCAAGATAGATGCACGGTTTGTGGCGAACGTACCATAGGCTCAGAAATAGTTTTGGATGCACCCGATGTAACTCCTAGGTGACGTGGGTCTTGTGGAATCTTGTTTCAGTCCATTTGGAGACAGTGTTAGTGTCGGTGCAAGATACGTGCACGGTTTGCGCCACACGTACCGTTGGCTCAGAAATTGTTTTGGACGCAGCCGATGGTACTCCAAGGTGATGAGGCTCATGTGTAATATCTCATTTCAGTCAATTTGGAGATAGTGCTAATCTTGACGCAAGATAGGTGCCCGGTTTGTGCCGAACGTACCATAGGCTCGGAAATCGTTTTGGATGCACCCGATGGAACTGCTAGGTGACGTGGGTCTTGTGGAACCTCGTTTTGATCCGTTTGGAGATAGTGTTAGTATTGGCCCAAGATAGGTGCACGATTTGCCCCGAAGGTACCATAGGCTCGGAAATCATTTTGGATAAACCTGATGGAACTCCTAGGTGACGTGGGTCATGTGGAACCTCGTTTAGATCTGTGTGGAGGTAGTGTTAGTGTTGGTGCAAGATAGGTGCATGGTTTGCGGATGCACCCGATGGAACTCCTAGGTGACGTGGGTCATGTGGAACCTTGTTTCGATCCGTTTGGAGATAGTGTTAGTGTTGGTGCAAGATAGGTGCACCGTTTGCGCTAGACGTACCATAGGCTCAAAAATCGTTTTGGATGCACCCGGTGGTACTCCTAGGTGATGAGGGTCAAGTGGAAGCTCGTTTCGGTCCGTTTGGAGATAGTGCTAGTGTTGGTGCAAGATAGGTGCACGGTTTGCGGCGAATGTACCATTGGCTCAAAAATCATTTTGGACACACCCAGCGGTACTCCTAGGTGACGAGGGTCAAGTGGTAGCTCGTTTCGGTCCGTTTGGAGGTAGTGCTAACGTTGACGCAAGATAGATGCACGGTTTGTGGCGAACGTACCATAGGGTCAGAAATCAATTTGGAGGCACCCAATGGAACTCCTAGGTGACGAGGGTCAAGTGGAAGCTCGTTTCGGTCCATTTGGAGATAGTGTTAGTGTTGGTGCAAGATAGTTGCACGGATTGCCCCGAACGTACCATAGGCTCAGAAATCATTTTGGATAAACCCGATGGAATATCTAGGTCACGTGGGTCATGTGGAACCTCGTTTCGATCCGTTTGGAGATATTGTTAGTGTTGGTGCAAGATAGGTGCACGGTTTGCACCGAAGGTACCATAGGATCGGAAAATGTTTTGGATGCACCCGATGGAACTCCTAGGTGACGTGGGTCATGTGGAACCTCGTTTCGATCCGTTTGGAGGTAGTGTTAGTGTTGGTGCAAGATAGTTGCACGGTTTGCACCGAATGTACCATAGGCTCGGAAATAGTTTTGGATGCACGAGATGGAACTCCTTGGTGATGTTGGTCATGTGTAAACTTGTTCCAATCCGTTTGGATATAGTGTTAGTGTTGGTGCAAGATAGGTGCACGGTTTGCGCCAGACGTACCATAGGCTCAAAAATCGTTTTGGACGCACCCAGCGGCACTCGTAGGTGACGAGGGTCAAATGGAAGCTCGTTTCGGTTCGTTTGGAGATAGTGCTAGTGTTGGTGCAAGATAGGTGCACGGTTTGCGCCAAACGTACCATAGGCTCAAAAATCATTTTGGACGCACTTGATGGAACTCCTAGGCGACGAGGGTCAAGTGGAAGCTCTTTCGGCTCAGAAATCGTTTTGGATGCACCCGATGGAACTGCTAAGTGACGTGGGTCATGTGGAACCTCGTTTCGATCCGTTTGGAGATAGTGTTAGTGTTGGCGCAAGATAGGTGCACGGTTTGCCCGAAGGTACCATAGGCTCAGAAATCATTTGGATAAACCCGATGGAACTCCTAGGTGACGTGGGTCATGTGGAACCTCGTTTCGATCCGTTTCGAGATAGTGTTAGTGTTGGTGCAAGATAGTTGCACGGTTTGCACCGAATGTACCATAGGCTCGGAAATAGTTTTGGATGCACCAGATGGAACTCCTTGGTGACGTGTGTCATGTGGAACCTAGTTTCAATCCGTTTGGAGACAGTGTTAGTGTTGGTGCAAGATAGGTGCACGGTTTGCGCCAGATGTAGCATAGGCTCAAAAATCGTTTTGGACGCACCCAGCGGTACTCCTAGGTGACGAGGCTCAAATGGAAGCTCGTTTCGGTCCGTTAGGTGATAGTGCTAACGTTGACGCAAGACAGATGCACGGTTTGCGCCGAACGTAACATAGGCTCAGAAATCGTTTTGGATGCACCCGATGGAACACCTTGGTGACGTGGGTCATGTGGAACCTCGTTTCGATCCGTTTGGAGATAGTGTTAGTGTTGGTGCAAGATAGGTGCACGGTTTGCGCTAGACGTACCATAGGCTCAAAAATCGTTTTGGGCGCGCACCGGTGGTACTCCTAGGTGATGAGGGTCAAGTGGAAGCTCGTTTGGTCCGTTTGGAGATAGTGCTAGTGTTGGTGCAAGATAGGTGCACGGTTTGCGGCGAACGTACCATTGGCTCAAAAATCATTTTGGGCCTTTTCCAGCGGTACTCCTAGGTGACGAGGGTCAAGTGGTAGCTCATTTCGGTCCGTTTGGAGGTAGTGCTAACGTTGACGCAAGATAGATGCACGGTTTGCGGCGAACGTACCATAGGGTCAGAAATCAATTTGGAGGCACCCAATGGAACTCCTAGGTGACGAGGGTCAAGTGGAAGCTCGTTTCGGTCCATTTGGAGATAGTGTTAGTGTTGGTGCAAGATAGTTGCACGGATTGCCCCGAACGTACCATAGGCTCAGAAATCATTTTGGATAAACCCGATGGAACATCTAGGTGACGTGGGTCATGTGGAACCTCGTTTCGATCCGTTTGGAGATAGTGTTAGTGTTGGTGCAAGATAGGTGCACGGTTTGCACCGAAGGTACCATAGGATCGGAAAATGTTTTGGATGCACCCGATGGAACTCCTAGGTGACGTGGGTCATGTGGAACCTCGTTTCGATCCGTTTGGAGGTAGTGTTAGTGTTGGTGCAAGATAGTTGCACGGTTTGCACCGAATGTACCATAGGCTCGGAAATAGTTTTGGATGCACGAGATGGAACTCCATGGTGATGTTGGTCATGTGTAACCTTGTTCCAATCCGTTTGGATATAGTGTCAGTGTTGGTGCAAGATAGGTGCACGGTTTGCGCCAGACGTACCATAGGCTCAAAAATCGTTTTGGACGCACCCAGCGGTACTCCTAGGTGACGAGGGTCAAATGGAACCTCGTTTCGATCCGTTTGGAGGTAGTGTTAGTGTTGGTGCAAGATAGTTGCACGGTTTGCACCGAATGTACCATAGGCTCGGAAATAGTTTTGGATGCACGAGATGGAACTCCTTGGTGATGTTGGTCATGTGTAACCTTGTTCCAATCCGTTTGGATATAGTGTTAGTGTTGGTGCAAGATAGGTGCACGGTTTGCGCCAGACGTACCATAGTCTCAAAAATCGTTTTGGACGCACCCAGCGGTACTCCTAGGTGACGAGGCTCAAATGGAAGCTCGTTTCGGTCCGTTAGGTGATAGTGCTAACGTTGACGCAAGATAGATGCACGGTTTGCGCCGAACGTAACATAGGCTCATAAATCGTTTTGGATGCACCCGATGGAACACCTAGGTGACGTGGGTCATGTGGAACCTCATTTCGATCCGTTTGGAGATAGTGTTAGTGTTGGTGCAAGATAGGTGCACGGTTTGCGCCGAATGTACCATAGGCTCAAAAATCGTTTTGGATGCACCCGATGGAACTCCTAGGTGACGTGGGTCTTGTGGAATCTCGTTTCGGTCCATTTGGAGACAGTGTTAGTGTCGGTGCAAGATCCATGCACGGTTTGCGCCACACGTACCATTGACTCATAAATTGTTTTGGACGCAGCCGATGGTACTCCTAGGTGATGAGTCTCATGTGGAATATCTCATTTCAGTCAATTTGGACATAGTGCTAATCTTGACGCAACATAGGTGCCCGGTTTGTTTTAACGCACCATAGTCTCGGAAATCGTTTTGGATGCACCCGATGGAACTGCTAGGTAACGTGGGTCATGTGGAACCTCGTTTCGATCCGTTTGGAGATAGTGTTAGTGTTGGTGCAAGATAGGTGAAGCGGTTTGCGCTTTGCCAAAGCGTACCATAGGCTCGTAAATCGATTTTGACATGTCATATGAACAAGTAGTGAAATCAATAATGGTTACTTAAATCGGCCCACGGGTGTGATCAATGGCGCTGGTGGAATTGCGGCGCGCACCCTAGGAAGCTGCGTGGGCCCGCGCGAGTACACCTTGGCCACGCCTGACGAAGTCGAAGCCGTCTCGCCTGGTGTAGGCGCGTCGTCGCCGTCGTCGTCGTCGTCGTCGTCGCCGCCGCGCGCCGTCGTAAATCATGACGTCATCCCCCCCTGCGAGGACGAGAACGACAACCTCTGGTCGCTGGCGATGTCCGCTGGGGCTGGGACCCCCATCTTGGACGACCACGCACCAACACCTCCTCCTCCTCCTCCTCCTCATCGGCGGTCTCTGCGGGGGACCTGCACGCCGAAGCGTCTTTGCTTCGATGCGCATTGCCGCCGTCCGCCTGGCATTTTGCCGAGTGCCTGCAATGACAAAGAACAAAACTGTTAGCATAAATAAATGACAAGTACTTGTAAAGGAACATAATAATAACAATATAGTATTACATGGCCTCGTAATTATCTCCATGAACGGCAATATCTCGGCGTGGAGTCGTCATCTCTATCACTACTATCGTCGTCATCGCTATCAATATTGTCGAGCTCCCTTAAGTCATCACCGTCATCATCATCCTCATCGTCTCCATAGTCATCATCATGTACCTCCTCCTGGACAACTCCATCGCGCTTGCATCGCCATCGCTCAAGCATTCTTAAGTCCCTGGCATCCTGCACCTCCTCACCCTCGTCCTCATCGATTTCGTTGTCTACTTCCATGCCCATGAGCGAACCAATGTCGATCTCCAAGGTACCTTCTAGCCCCTCAGGTTGATAGAACTCATCGGTGCTTGGGTCAAAGTTGTAATCGCCGTCGCGTTTGGGAGAGGCGCTGCTTTGCATGTGGCGACACCAAATGCACAAGGCTCCACCCGCAAGCTTCTCGTCTTTTTGGCACGCCCATGGGAGGTAATAAACTTGCGTGGCGTCTCGGTTGGCCACAATGTAGACATCGTCTCCTTTATAGCTGGAGTCCTGTCGAATCTCGACTTGACCTATCGTAAGGTCTTTCCTCGTGATATCAGGATCGAACCAATGGCATTTGAATACCACCGGCGCTAAAGTCCGGCACCCTTAAAGTTGAGCTCGTATATCTCTTCGACTATGCCGTAGTAGTCCTTCCCATCTACATCTGCGGGTGTACGAACTCCGCAGACACATGGTTTTTAGGTTGGGTCGACTCTCCTCGTAGCTTCTCAAATGCGAAAGCGATAGCCATTCACATCATAAACGGTGAATGACTTCACCCACTGGGAGAAGCCACGGCCCACCTGTTTCAATTCATCGCTCATTTCGCATCCGTTCGGGCCTGCAAGGGTAGGAGATCGTTACATAACTCGCTCAGGGGAGCAAAGTGGAATCACAAAGTTTGAAAGAGGTTAGTTGGTTGGTACCTTTATGCAGAACCAGGAGATGAAATCGGGCACACCGTGTCTAAGAAGATTGTCTTCTTCTTGCTCGGTAGGAGCCCTATTGCCTCCAAGATTGACTAATAAATTCCTAAAAGAAGGAAGAAACTAGAGGGTCGGACCATGATAGATGGAGGATAGTGACGGCGAGGTAACAAGCTCATTGAGAACTTACTTCGATAAGGAATCACTTCATCAAGGTTGATCAACAATGTGAACATGATAGTCCGCCACTCCCGATGGTTCAAGCGCTTGTTGGTACTGCGCTTCCACTCCCGAGATCCCCTTGGAAAAGGCTGAGTATCGATGAGTTCTCGTCGGCGTTGTAACGAGGGGTTGGATTGTGCATGCTTCTTGAAGCTTCTCGATTATAAATGCGCTTTGTGTGAAGGTCGACACCTCCTCTAGAACGGAGGCCTCTCCCACGGAAGCCTCAATCTTGGCTTTATTTCTACAATTTTTCGAAGAAGCTTTAGACACCTCTCGATTGGATAGCACCAACGGGCTCTGACGGGACCCCCAACCGTGCCTCTCATGTGGTAGGTGCAAGATCGAGATGTTGCATGGATGAGAAAGAAGCCGGGTGGAAATATCATCTCCAACTTGCGAGCAACAGAGGTGCAGCCTTCTCAGTTCAACACAAACATCCCGAGACAACTCCTTGGCACAAAGTCTGGCGGAAGAAGATGCTCAACTCTGCCGGGGCCGCGCCACACATGCTCTAGGAGGTATCCCGGGTCATCGTAGGAAGGATCCGCTCAATCCATATGTGGAAGTCATGGCTCTTCATCCCTAAGACTTTCATAGTCCGCAAGTTCACACCCCCGCCAGATTCGCGCATACCCATCGGGAACTTTAACGTCTTGATCCATCGCAGAACTTCCTTCCCTATCGCCCTTTTCAGGATGTAATCGGCGGCCCCCTTTTCCATTTTCTGCGCGGCGCGAGGGTCTTCATCACCGTGTTTGGTCTATCACAGATCATCTCAGTGCGATCTAGCCTTGACGTTGTCCTTCGACTTTTTGCCAACGTCCATGAGTGTTGCCCAGAGTGCCTCGGCCACATTCTTTCTCGTGTGCATTACATCGATGTTGTGTGGAAGAAGAAGGTCCTTGAAGTAGGGGAGCCTAGTCAAGCCCCGATATATGAGTCCACATGTGGTCCCGAGCATATCCCTTAAACCCACCTGTTTCCTCAGGTTCGAGAGCCTGTATGTCGGCAAGGACGGCGGTAGGGCTCTTAACTCATGGAATGGGGCGATGACTTGAACGCCTTTCGTGAAGTGCTTTACATCTAGCCTGAATTCATGGTTCTCAAAGGCAGGAATTGGCGATGCTTGTCGAAGAAGAAAACTTGCCGCCCTTGGCGACCAGTGAACATCACATCGCCTTGCATGTCGGGCAAGGGAACTTCCCGTGAAACACACCACCATTGAATAAGCCATACGCCAGAAGTCATGCATTGAATATCTGGTACCACACATGCATTCTGAAGTTCCTCTTCAGTAGTCTTGGTCGTACGTGAGTACCCCCTCTTCCCAAGCAAGTTCCAATTCATCCCACACCGGCTGCATGAACACACCCATATTGTCGCCCGGGTGTCCAGGTATTATCAGCGTCAAGAGCACGTTCTTAGGTTCAAACATGACGCCGGGGGGGAGATTGAGGGGGATCACAAACACGGGCCAGCAAGTGTACGGGGCCGCCATCATTCCAAACGGGTTGAACCCATCTGTTGCCAGCGCTACGCGTACATTCCGAGCCTCCATAGCCTTGACAGGATTCATGTTATCGAAGTGCTTCCATGCATCACCGTCCGCCGGGTGTACCATCTTGTCAGGATGGTATCTTTTGCCATTCTTGTGCCACGTCATCTGTTTCGCGGACTCCTCCGTCATATACAGCCGTTGCAGCCTCGGTAGGAAAGGAAGGTGCCGTACGACCTTCTCGGGGACCTTAGACTGTTTCATGCTGCCATCAGAGCCTTCTACCAACACGAACCTAGAGGCATCGCACTTCGGACAGGTTTTTGCTTCCTCGAGGTCTCCCCTGAACAGGACGCACCCCTTCGGACAAGCATGGATCCCCTCATACGGCATCTTAAGTGCACGAAGGAGCTTCTGTGTAGCGTAGGTGTTCGTCGGCAGGACATGATCTGCCGGAAGCAGTCCCCCAACAATGCTCAACACGAGATCGAAGCCGTCTCGACTAATGCCCAGCTGCGACTTCAACCCTATCAGGCGTGAGACGGCATCCAGTTGCGTAAGCTTTGTCTTCTCGTGAAGGGGCTTCTGTGCCGACTCCATCATGTCGTAGAAGGCCTTCGCGGTTTCCTCCGGATCTTCCTCCACATCCATTCCTTCGCCAAACCGTGCTTCGTGGAAGTCTGCCATCATGTCTGCCATCCCGGCATCACCATCATACTCCTCGAGGACGGGTCGCACCACCTCGTCCCTAATAGGATGGTATTCACCATGGTGGCGCCAACGGGTATAGTTTGGAACGAACCCGTGCTTGAACAGATCTCTCAACACCTGAGCCTTTACTTTCTTCTTCTTGTTCCTGCACTCGCTGCAGGGACACGGCATCCGAATCGACCCTTTAGCAGCTGGGCCAAATGCATGCTCCAGGAACTCAGTCGTCCCCCTGATCCATTCGTGGCTCTTACTTGCGAAGCCCGAGTACATCCACTCACGGTCACCCATGCTCTGTCATGCGGCAATGTTAACATGTGATAAAACCAGCAAGTGCATCTACAACGCGCTCCTACCATCTAATAGGTGAAGGATAGGTCCTAATCCCACCCGAGCATGCGCAGACGAGGTTAGCTTCCATGCTCCGCTCCCGTCCTAGACGGAATTTCGGCAGCACCTCCCCGCTGTTCTCCCGATACACGTCCCGGCCGGGAGAGTGTGTATCCAGAGAATAACGGGGAGGTCCTGCCGAAACTCCGACTCGGACGGGAGCGGAACATGGGAGCTAACCTCGTCTGCGCATCCTCGGGCTGTCCAAATAACGTGGACAATCCAAAACGGATACGGTTATACATATGCGAAGAACGCATACTTCCAACCGTATCCGTTTTGGACGAGGAGACGCCTAAGCGGGTAACGCGACCTACTACTACATGTGGTGGAAAGAGGGTCATACCGCAGTGCCGGTGAAGAAAGGCTAGCGGGAGGCGTGCCGAGTCGCGTGCTCCTCCGGCTAGCCTCCAATGGGAGCCCTCCGAAAAAGAAAAACAATTAGTGAGAACGAAAAATTTGGCAAAGCACCTCTTCATGACGGGAAGGTTACCAAAACCGCAAGAAAAGACGGCACGATGGCCGACAAACACATATACATATCGTGCACGATGGCCGACAACCACAAATGTATTTCCAATCCATGCGAAGAATATAAGCGGTATTAACAAAGTAAACTACTACTACTACTAGTAGTACTACTACCGTCGTCACGGAATGCGGAGCGAGGGCGGCGAGCACTGCAGAGGCGGAGGCGAGGACGGCGAGGCGAGAGGCGGGCGGCGGCGAGGCAGGCTGCGAGGCGACGGCGGCAGCAGGGCGGACGGCGAGGCAGCTGAGCAGGCGGCGGCGCCGGACGGCGGCGGGACGACGGACGGGGGCACGCCGGATCGGGGGGCAATGCGGGCGGGCAGGCGAGGCGATAGGCGAAGGCGGGGCTTGGACGACGAGTGAGCAACGCTGGGCAGACTGGCGGGGCTGGACTGGATCAAGGGATCAGGCCGGTGAGGGGTCTGGAGGGGCGGCCGGGCCCGGGGGGGGCCCAGCCTGGGTGGCCCATGCCATGGGAGGGCTGGGGGAGGGGGCGCCACGGGGATGGCCAGGCCACGGGAGGGACCAGCGTGGGGGGCCCGGGGAGCACAGCCCTGGGGGCCATGAGGGCCCTGGGAGGGGGGCGGCCGGGGAGGCCTTGAGGAGGCAGCCCGGGCCGGGGGCAAGGCCGGGATGGGGCACGCACGTGGCGGGGGAGGACCGCCAGCGTGGAAGGCATGGGGCCGGGAGGCCACGCCGCCTTGGGAGGGCGCCTTGGCCGAGGGGGGCAGGGGGGGCTTGGGAGGGGGGGTGGCCATGGGGGGGTGACGCCTTGGGGAGGACCACATGGGGGGCCATGGGGGAGACTGGCCACTGGGGGGGGTCAGGGGGAGGCGACTGTGGCCGGGGAGGACCAACATGGGGGCCACGGGAGGGGCCACATGTGGGAGGCCATGGCCCTTGAGGAGGCGGGGGGGGGGCAGGCGGGGGGGAGGAGGAGGATTTTTGGGGCAAAGGCGGGATTTTGGGGAGGGGGGGCGGGGCCGAGCGGATAAGGCGTTTTTTTTTTTTTTCCTTTGCCGCTTGACATGATGTGACTTGATCAAGCAAGGTCTATTTTTTTTTTCAAATTTTTTTTTAATTTTTTTAAAAATACTTTGCCGATCGCTTCTGCTCCTGGCGTTCGGCAAAGGTTATTTTTGATTTTTTCTCAGAAATTCTTTGCCGATCGCCATCCTCCCCCGGCGATCGGCAAAGGCTTTTTGCTAACCGCCAAGCGATGGCGATCGGCAAAGAATTAATTTGTTTTTTCGATTTTGATCCCATTTTTTTTGTGTTGCCTTGCTACTGTAAGTACATGATATATTCCAAGTTTGGGGTCATTTTGATTTATTTTGCTATATTCCATTGATTTTTTCATTTCTTTGATTTTTTCCCAGACTCGATTTGAACTGCAGGTACATGAAATAATGGAATCCGGCCATTCAGAAAATGATATTCATGATGTTTGGAGCATGTTGAGGCCGTGTAAAGTGGGGCCTCGCGTGAAATTTCGACCGTGTTAGTGTCGGAACACGCCGAAGCCACGCTGCTGCGTGAAAAGTGTTTTTTAAATTTTATAAAATCGAAACGGAGTCCGAAAATGACGAAACTTGACGACGTGTCTTGTCATCGCATGTGGAGGCTGTGGTAAAAATTTGAGAAAGTTTCGAGCAAGTGGCGACGTCGGGTGGCTAAAACCTGGACATCTCCACATGTGATAGATGCACGGTTTGTGGAACCTCGTTTAGATCTGTGTGGAGGTAGTGTTAGTGTTGGTGCAAGATAGGTGCGGTTTTGCGTAAACGTACCATAGGCTCGAAATTGTTTTGGATGCACCCGATGGAACTCCTAGGTGACGTGGGTCATGTGGAACCTTGTTTCGATCCGTTTGGAGATAGTGTTAGTGTTGGTGCAAGATAGGTGCACGCGGTTTGCGCCAGGGCGTACCATAGGCTCAAAAATCATTTTGGGACGCACCGATGGTATTCCTAGGTGACGTGGGTCTTGTGGAATCTCGTTTGGTCCATTTGGAGAGCAGTGTTAGTGTCGGTGCAAGATCCGGTACGGTTTTGCGCCACACGTACCATTGGCTCATAAATCATTTTGGACGCAACCGATTGTACTCCTAGGTGATGAGGCTCATGTGGAATATCTCATTTTAGTCAATTTGGAGATAGTGCTAATCTTGACGCAACATAGGTGCCCGGTTTGCGCCGAACATACCATAGTCTCGGAAATCGTTTTGGATGCACCCGATGGAACCGCTAGGTAACGTGGGCCATGTGGAACCTCGTTTCGATCCGTTTGGAGATAGTGTTAGTGTTGGTGCAAGATAGGTGCACGGTTTGCGCTGAACGTACCA
Source organism: Miscanthus lutarioriparius (assembly GCA_904845875.1). Lineage (NCBI taxonomy): Eukaryota > Viridiplantae > Streptophyta > Magnoliopsida > Poales > Poaceae > Miscanthus > Miscanthus lutarioriparius. Next base: position 27,229 of record CAJGYO010000694.1, read on the forward strand.
TAGGCTCAGAAATCATTTTGGATGCACCCGATGGAACTCCTAGGTGACGTGGGTCATGTGGAACCTTGTTTCGATCCGTTTGGAGATAGTGTTAGTGTTGGTGCAAGATAGGTGCACGGTTTGCGCCAGACGTACCATAGGCTCAAAAATCATTTTGGACGCACCCGGTGGTACTCCTAGGTGATGAGGGTCAAGTGGAAGCTTGTTTCGGTCCATTTTGAGACAGTGCTAGTGTTTGTGCAAGATAGGTGCACAGTTTGCGGCGAACGTACCATAGGCTCAAAAATCATTTTGGGACTTTTCAAAGCGGTACTCCTAGGTGACGATGGTCAAGTGGAAGCTCGTTTCGGTTCATTTGGAGGTAGTGCTAACGTTGGCGCAAGATAGGTGCACGGTTTGCCCCGAAGGCACCATAGGCTCAGAAATCATTTGGATAAACCCGATGGAACTCCTAGGTGACGTGGGTCAAGTGGAACCTTGTTTCGATCTGTTTCGAGATAGTGTTAGTGTTGGTGCAAGATAGTTGCACGGTTTGCACCGAATGTACCATAGGCTCGGAAATAGTTTTGGATGCACCAGATGGAACTCCTTGGTGACGTGTGTCATGTGGAACCTAGTTTCAATCCGTTTGGAGATAGTGTTAGTGTTGGTGCAAGATAGGTGCACGGTTTGCGCCAGAAGTACCGTAGGCTCAAAAATCATATTGGACGCACCCAGCTGTACTCCTAGGTGACGAGGCTCAAATGGAAGCTCGTTTTGGTCCGTTAGGTGATAGTGCTAACGTTGACGCAAGATAGATGCACGGTTTGCGCCGAATGTAACATAGGCTCATAAATCGTTTTGGATGCACCCGATGGAACACCTAGGTGACGTGGGTCATGTGGAACCTCGTTTCGATCCATTTGGAGATAGTGTTAGTGTTGGTGCAAGATAGGTGCACGGTTTGCGCCGAATGTACCATAGGCTCAAAAATCGTTTTGGACGCACCCGATGGAACTCCTAGGTGACGTGGGTCTTGTGGAATCTCGTTTCGGTCCATTTGGAGACAGTGTTAGTGTCGGAGCAAGATCCGTGCACGGTTTGTGCCACACGTACCATTGGCTCATAAATCGTTTTGGACGCAGCCGATGGTACTCCTAGGTGATGAGGCTCATGTGGAATATCTCATTTCAGTCAATTTGGAGATAGTGCTAATCTTGACGCAACATAGGTGCCCGGTTTGCGCCGAACGTACCATAGTCTCGGAAATCGTTTTGGATGCACCCGATGGAACTGCTAGGTAACGTGGGTCATGTGGAACCTCGTTTCGATCCGTTTGGAGATAGTGTTAGTGTTGGTGCAAGATAGGTGCACGGTTTGCGCCAGACGTACCATAGGCTCAGAAATTGTTTTGGATGCACCCGATGGAACTCCTATGTGACGTGGGTCAGTCAATTTGGAGATGGTGCTAATCTTGATGCAAGATAGGTGCCCGGTTTGCGCCGAACGTACCATAGGCTCGAAAATCGTTTTGGATGCACCCGATGGAACTGCTAAGTGACGTGGGTCATGTGGAACCTCGTTTCGATCTGTTTGGAGATAGTGTTAGTCTTGGCGCAGGATTGGTGCACGGTTTGCCCCGAAGGTACCATAGGCTCGGAAATCATTTGGATAAACCCGATGGAACTCCTAGGTGACGTGGGTCATGTGGAACCTCGTTTCGATTCGTTTGGAGATAGTGTTAGTAAGTTGTTGCAAGATAGTTGCACGGTTTGCACACCGAGTGTACCATAGGCTCGGAAATAGTTTTGGATGCACCAGATGGAACTCCTTGGTGACGTGGTGTCATGTGGAACCTAGTTTCAATCCGTTTGGAGATAGTGTTAGTGTTGGTGCAAGATAGGTGCACGGTTTTGCGCAGAGATGTACCGTAGGCTCAAAAATCGTTTTGGGCGCACCCAGCGGTACTCCTAGGTGACGAGGCTCAAATGGAAGCTCGTTTGGTCCGTTAGGTGATAGTGCTAACGTTGACGCAAGATAGATGCACGGTTTTGCGCGAACGTAACATAGGCTCAGAAATCGTTTTGGATGCACCCGATGGAACACCTAGGTGACGTGGGTCATGTGGAACCTCTTTTCGATCCGTTTGGAGATAGTGTTAGTGTTGGTGCAAGATACGTGCACGGTTTGCGCCGAATGTACCATAGGCTCAAAAATCATTTTGGACGCACTGATGGAACTCCTAGGTGACGTGGGTCTTGTGGAATCTCGTTTGGTCCATTTGGAGACAGTGTTAGTGTCGGTGCAAGATCCGTGCACGGTTTTGCGCCACACATACCATTGGCTCATAAATCGTTTTTGACGCGCAGCCGATGGTACTCCTAGGTGATGAGGCTCATGTGGAATATCTCATTCGATCAATTTGGAGATAGTGCTAATCTTGACGCAACATAGGTGCCGGTTTGCGCCGAACGTACCATAGTCTCGGAAATCATTTTGGATGCACCCGATGGAACTGCTAGGTAACGTGGGTCATGTGGAACCTCGTTTCGATCCGTTTGGAGATAGTGTTAGTGTTGGTGCAAGATAGGTGTGCGGTTTGCGCCGAACGTACCATAGGCTCGAACATCATTTTGGATGCACCCGATGGAACTCCTAGGTGACGTGGGTCATGTGGAACCTCGTTTAGATCTGTGTGGAGCTAGTGTTAGTGTTGGTGCAAGATAGGTGCACGGTTTGCGTAAACGCGTACCATAGGCTCAGAAATTGTTTTGGATGATGCCCCGATGGAACTCCTAGGTGGACGTGGGTCATGTGGAACCTTGTTTCGATCCGTTTGGAGATAGTGTTAGTGTTGGTGCAAGATAGGTGCCTTTGTTTTGCGCGAGACGTACCATTGGCTCAAAAATCGTTTTGGACGCACCGGTGGTACTCCTAGGTGATGAGGGTCAAGTGGAAGCTTGTTTCGGTCCATTTTGAGACAGTGCTAGTGTTGGTGCAAGATAGGTGCACCGTTTGCGCGAAACATACCATAGGCTCAAAAATCATTTTGGACGCACCCGAGGGTACTACTAGGTGACGAGGGTCAAGTGGAAGCTCGTTTCGGTCCGTTTTGGAGGTAGTGCTAATGTTGGCGCAAGATAGGTGCACGGTTTGCCCCGAAGGTACCATAGGCTCAGAAATCATTTGGATAAACCCGATGGAACTCCTAGGTGACGTGGGTCATGTGGAACCTCGTTTCGATCCGTTTGAGAGATAGGGTTAGTGTTGGTGCAAGATAGTTGCACGGTTTGCACCGAATGTACCATTGGCTCGGAAATAGTTTTGGATGCACTAGATGGAACTCCTTGGTGACGTGTGTCATGTGGAACCTAGTTTCAATCCGTTTGGAGATAGTGTTAGTGTTGGTGCAAGATAGGTGCACGGTTTGCGCCGAGATGTACCGTAGGCTCAAAAATCGTTTTGGACGCACCCAATGGTACTCCTAGGTGACGAGGCTCAAATGGAAGCTCGTTTTCGTTCCGTTTCCCGTTTGGGCAAGATAGTGCTAACGTTGACGCAAGATAGATGCAAAATCGTTTTGGGCGCCCGATGGAACGTAACATAGGCTCATAAATCGTTTTGGATTTGAGATAGTGATGGAAAACCTAGGTGGCGTGGGTCTTGTGGAACCTCATAGGCTCCGAATCATTTTGGAACTGCACCCGATGGTGCTAGGTGACGGGTCATGTGGAACCTCGTTTCGATCCGTTTGGAGATAGTGTTAGTGTTGGTCAAGATAGGTGCACGGTTTTGCATGCCGAACGTACCATAGGCTCAGAAATCATTTTGGATGCACCCGATGGAACTCCTAGGTGACGTGGGTCATGTGGAACCTCGTTTAGATCCGTGTGGAGGGAGTGTTAGTGTTGGTGCAAGATAGGTGCACGGTTTGCGCCAAATGTACCATAGGCTCAGAAATTGTTTTGGATGCACCCGATGGAACTCCTAGGTGACATGGGTCAAGTGGAACCTTGTTTCGATCCGTTTGGAGATAGTGTTAGTGTTGGTGCAAGATAGGTGCACGGTTTGCGTAAACGTACCATAGGCTCAGAAATTGTTTTGGATGCACCCGATGGAACTCCTAGGTGACGTGGGTCAGTCAATTTGGAGATAGTGCGAATCTTGACGCAAGATAGGTGCCCGGTTTGCGCCGAACGTACCATAGGCTCGGAAATCATTTTGGATGCACCCGATGGAACTGCTAAGTGACGTGGGTCATGTGGAACCTCGTTTTGATCCGTTTGGAGATAGTGTTAGTGTTGGCGCAAGATAGGTGCACGGTTTGCCCCGACGGAACCATAGGCTCGGAAATCATTTGGATAAACCCGATGGAACTCCTAGGTGACGTGGGTCATGTGGAACCTTGTTTCGATTCGTTTGGAGATAGTGTTAGTGCTGTTGCAAGATAGTTGCACGGTTTGCACCGAATGTACCATAGGCTCGGAAATAGTTTTGGATGCACCAGATGGAACTCCTTGGTGACGTGGGTCATGTGGAACCTAGTTTCAATCCGTTTGGAGATAGTGTTAGTGTTGGTGCAAGATAGGTGCACGGTTTGCGCCAGATGTACCATAGGATCAAAATCGCGTTTTGGATGCACCCAGCGGTACTCCTAGGTGACGAGGCTCAAATGGAAGCTCGTTTCGGTCCGTTAGGGAGATAGTGCTAACGTTGACGCAAGATAGATGCACGGTTTTGCGCCGAACGTAACATAGGCTCTCGAAATCGTTTTGGATGCACCCGATGGAACACCTAGGTGACGTGGGTCATGTGGAACCTCGTTTCGATCCATTTGGAGATAGTGTTAGTGTTGGTGCAAGATAGGTGCACGGTTTGCGCCGAATGTACCATAGGCTCAAAAATCATTTTGGACGCACCCGATGGAACTCCTAGGTGACGTGGGTCTTGTGGAATCTCGTTTCGGTCCATTTGGAGACAGTGTTAGTGTCGATGCAAGATCCGTGCACGGTTTGCGCCACACGTACCATTGGCTCATAAATCATTTTGGACGCAGCCGATGGTACTCCTAGGTGATGAGGCTCATGTGGAATATCTCATTTCAGTCCAATTTGGAGATAGTGCTAATCTTGATGCAACATAGGTGCCGGTTTGCGCCGAACGTACCATAGTCTCTCGGAATCGCTTTTGGATGCACCCGATGGAACTGCTAGGTAACGTGGGTCATGTGGAACCTCGTTTCGATCCGTTTGGAGATAGTGTTAGTGTTGGTGCAAGATAGGTGTTGGTGCGAAAGATAGGCTCAGAAATCATTTTGGTTTGCACCCGATGGAACTCCTAGGTGACGTGGGTCATAGGCTCAAAAATCGTTTTGGACGCACCCGGTGGTACTCCTAGGTGATGAGGCTCAATAATCGTTTTGGACGCACCCGATGGAACTCCTAGGTGACGTGGGTCTTGTGGAATCTCGTTTCGGTCCATTTGGAGACAGTGTTAGTGTGGTGCAAGAGATAGTGCACGGTTTGCGCCACACGCACGTACCATTGGCTCATAAATCATTTTGGACGCAACCGATGGTACTCCTAGGTGATGAGGCTCATGTGGAATATCTCATTTCAGTCAATTTGGAGATAGTGCTAATCTTGACGCAACATAGGTGCCCGGTTTGCGCCGAACGTACCATAGTCTCGGAAATCGTTTTGGATGCACCCGATGGAACTGCTAGGTAACGTGGGTCATGTGGAACCTCGTTTCGATCCGTTTGGAGATAGTGTTAGTGTTGGTGCAAGATAGGTGCATGGTTTGCGCCGAACGTACCATAGGCTCAGAAATCATTTTGGATGCACCCGATGGAACTCCTAGGTGACGTGGGTCATGTGGAACCTCGTTTAGATCTGTGTGGAGGTAGTGTTAGTGTTGGTGCAAGATAGGTGCACGGTTTGCGCCAAACGTACCATAGGCTCAGAAACTATTTTGGATGCACCCGATGGAACTCCTAGGTGACGTGGGTCATGTGGAACCTTGTTTCGATCCGTTTGGAGATAGTGTTAGTGTTGGTGCAAGATAGGTGCACGGTTTGCGCTAGATGTACCATAGGCTCAAAAATCATTTTGGACGCACCCGGTGGTACTCCTAGGTGATGAGGGTCAAGTGGAAGCTTGTTTCGGTCCATTTTGAGACAGTGCTAGTGTTGGTGCAAGATAGGTGCACGGTTTGCGGCGAACGTACCATAGGCTCAAAAATCATTTTGGACGCACCCATGGTACTCCTAGGTGACGAGGGTCAAGTGGAAGCTCGTTTCGGTCCGTTTGGAGGTAGTGCTAACGTTGACGCAAGATAGATGCACGGTTTGTGGCGAACGTACCATAGGCTCAGAAATAGTTTTGGATGCACCCGATGGAACACCTAGGTGACGTGGGTCAAATGGAACCTCGTTTCGATCCGTTTGGAGGTAGTGTTAGTGTTGGTGCAAGATAGTTGCACGGTTTGCACCGAATGTACCATAGGCTCGGAAATAGTTTTGGATGCACGAGATGGAACTCCTTGGTGATGTTGGTCATGTGGAACCTTGTTCCAATCCGTTTGGAGATAGTGTTAGTGTTGGTGCAAGATAGGTGCACGGTTTTGCGCCAGACGTACCATAGTCTCAAAAATCGTTTTGGACGCACCCAGATGGTACTCCTAGGTGACGAGGCTCAAATGGAAGCTCGTTTTGGTCAATTTGGTGATAGTGCTAACGTTGACGCAAGATAGATGCACGGTTTGCGCCGAACGTAACATAGGCTCATAAATCGTTTTGGATGCACCCGATGGAACACCTAGGTGACGTGGGTCATGTGGAACCTCATTTCGATCCGTTTGGAGATAGTGTTAGTGTTGGTGCAAGATAGGTGCACGGTTTGCGCCGAACGTACCATAGGCTCAAAAATCGTTTTGGATGCACCCGATGGAACTCCTAGGTGACGTGGGTCTTGTGGAATCTCGTTTCGGTCCATTTGGAGATAGTGTTAGTGTTGGTGCAAGATCCATGCACGGTTTGCGCCACACGTACCATTGGCTCATAAATCGTTTTGGACGCAGCCGATGGTACTCCTAGGTGATGAGGCTCATGTGGAATATCTCATTTCAGTCAATTTGGAGATAGTGCTAATCTTGACGCAACATAGGTGCCCGGTTTGCGCCGAACGTACCATAGTCTCGGAAATCGTTTTGGATGCACCCGATGGAACTGCTAGGTAACGTGGGTCATGTGGAACCTCGTTTTGATCCGTTTGGAGATAGTGTTAGTGTTGGTGCAAGATAGGTGCACGGTTTGCGCCGAACGTACCATAGGCTCGGAAATCATTTTGGATGCACCCGATGGAACTCCTAGGTGACGTGGGTCATGTGGAACCTCGTTTAGATCTGTTTGGAGGTAGTGTTAGTGTTGGTGCAAGATAGGTGCACGGTTTGCGCCAAACGTACCATAGGCTCAGAAATTGTTTTGGATGCACCCGATGGAACTCCTAGGTGACGGTGGGTCATGTGGAACCTTGTTTCGATCCGTTTGGAGATAGTGTTAGTGTTGGTGCAAGATAGGTGCACGGTTTGCGCGCCGAACGTACCATAGGCTCAAAAATCATTTTGGCGCACCCGATGGTACTCCTAGGTGACGTGGGTCTTGTGGAATCTCGTTTGGTCCATTTGGAGATAGTGTTAGTGTTGGTGCAAGATAGGTGTGCACGTTTTGCGCCAACGTACCATTGGCTCATAAATCATTTTGGACGCAACCGATTGTACTCCTAGGTGATGAGGCTCATGTGGAATATCTCATTTCGGTCCAATTTGGAGATAGTGCTAATCTTGACGCAACATAGGTGCCCGGTTTGCGTTTTAACGTACCATAGGCTCGGAAATCGTTTTGGATGCACCCGATGGAACTCCTAGGTGACGTGGGTCATGTGGAACCTCGTTTCGATCCGTTTGGAGATAGTGTTAGTGTTGGTGCAAGATAGGTGCACGGTTTGCGCCGAACGTACCATAGGCTCAGAAATCATTTTGGATGCACCCGATGGAACTCCTAGGTGACGTGGGTCATGTGGAACCTTGTTTCGATCCGTTTGGAGATAGTGTTAGTGTTGGTGCAAGATAGGTGCACGGTTTGCGCCGAACGTACCATAGGCTCAAAAATCATTTTGGACGCACCCGGTGGTACTCCTAGGTGATGAGGGTCAAGTGGAAGCTTGTTTCGGTCCATTTGAGATAGTGTTAGTGTTTGTGCAAGATAGGTGCACGGTTTGTGCACGGTTTGCGCGAACGCGTACCATAGGCTCAAAAATCATTTTGGACGCACCCAAGCGGTACTCCTAGGTGACGATGGTCAAGTGGAAGCTCGTTTCGGTTCATTTGGAGGTAGTGCTAACGTTGGCGCAAGATAGGTGCACGGTTTGCCCCGAAGGCACCATAGGCTCAGAAATCATTTGGATAAACCCGATGGAACTCCTAGGTGACGTGGGTCAAGTGGAACCTTGTTTTGATCTGTTTCGAGATAGTGTTAGTGTTGGTGCAAGATAGTTGCACGGTTTGCACCGAATGTACCATAGGCTCGGAAATAGTTTTGGATGCACCAGATGGAACTCCTTGGTGACGTGGGTCATGTGGAACCTAGTTTCAATCCGTTTGGAGATAGTGTTAGTGTTGGTGCAAGATAGGTGCACGGTTTTTTGCCGAAGTACCATAGGCTCAAAAATCATTTTGGACGCACCCAGATGGTACTCCTAGGTGACGAGGCTCAAATGGAAGCTCGTTTTGGTCTGTTTGGAGATAGTGCTAACGTTGACGCAAGATAGATGCACGGTTTGCGCCGAACGTAACATAGGCTCATAAATCATTTTGGATGCACCCGATGGAACACCTAGGTGACGTGGGTCATGTGGAACCTCGTTTCGATCCATTTGGAGATAGTGTTAGTGTTGGTGCAAGATAGGTGCACGGTTTGCGCCGAATGTACCATAGGCTCAAAAATCGTTTTGGACGCACCCGATGGAACTCCTAGGTGACGTGGGTCTTGTGGAATCTCGTTTCGGTCCATTTGGAGACAGTGTTAGTGTCGGTGCAAGATCCGTGCACGGTTTGTGCCACACGTACCATTGGCTCATAAATCGTTTTGGACGCAGCCGATGGTACTCCTAGGTGATGAGGCTCATGTGGAATATCTCATTTCAGTCAATTTGGAGATAGTGCTAATCTTGACGCAACATAGGTGCCCGGTTTGCGCCGAACGTACCATAGTCTCGGAAATCGTTTTGGATGCACCCGATGGAACTGCTAGGTAACGTGGGTCATGTGGAACCTCGTTTCGATCCGTTTGGAGATAGTGTTAGTGTTGGTGCAAGATAGGTGCACGGTTTGCGCCAACGTACCATAGGCTCAGAAATTGTTTTGGATGCACCCGATGGAACTCCTAGGTGACGTGGGTCATGTGGAACCTCGTTTAGATCAATTTGGAGATAGTGCTAATCTTGATGCAAGATAGGTGCCCGGTTTGCGCCGAACGTACCATAGGCTCAAAAATCGTTTTGGATGCACCCGATGGAACTGCTAAGTGACGTGGGTCATGTGGAACCTCGTTTCGATCTGTTTGGAGATAGTGTTAGTCTTGGCGCAGGATTGGTGCACGGTTTGCCCCGAAGGTACCATAGGCTCGGAAATCATTTGGATAAACCCGATGGAACTCCTAGGTGACGTGGGTCATGTGGAACCTTGTTTCGATCCGTTTGGAGATAGTGTTAGTGTTGGTGCAAGATAGGTGCACGGTTTGCGCCAGACGTACCATAGGCTCAAAAATCATTTTGGACGCACCCGGTGGTACTCCTAGGTGATGAGGGTCAAGTGGAAGCTTGTTTCGGTCCATTTTGAGACAGTGCTAGTGTTTGTGCAAGATAGGTGCACAGTTTGCGGCGAACGTACCATAGGCTCAAAAATCATTTTGGACGCACCCAGCGGTACTCCTAGGTGACGATGGTCAAGTGGAAGCTCGTTTCGGTTCATTTGGAGGTAGTGCTAATGTTGGCGCAAGATAGGTGCACGGTTTGCCCCGAAGGCACCATAGGCTCAGAAATCATTTGGATAAACCCGATGGAACTCCTAGGTGACGTGGGTCAAGTGGAACCTTGTTTCGATCTGTTTCGAGATAGTGTTAGTGTTGGTGCAAGATAGTTGCACGGTTTGCACCGAATGTACCATAGGCTCGGAAATAGTTTTGGATGCACCAGATGGAACTCCTTGGTGACGTGTGTCATGTGGAACCTAGTTTCAATCCGTTTGGAGATAGTGTTAGTGTTGGTGCAAGATAGGTGCACGGTTTGCGCGCGAACGTACCATAGGCTCAAAAATCATTTGGACGCACCCGATGGTACTCCTAGGTGACGAGGCTCAAATGGAAGCTCATTTTGGTCCGTTTGGAGATAGTGCTAACGTTGACGCAAGATAGATGCACGGTTTGCGCCGAATGTAACATAGGCTCAGAAATCGTTTTGGATGCACCCGATGGAACACCTAGGTGACGTGGGTCATGTGGAACCTCGTTTCGATCCATTTGGAGATAGTGTTAGTGTTGGTGCAAGATAGGTGCACGGTTTGCGCCGAATGTACCATAGGCTCAAAAATCGTTTTGGACGCACCCGATGGAACTCCTAGGTGACGTGGGTCTTGTGGAATCTCGTTTGGTCCATTTGGAGATAGTGTTAGTGTTGGAGCAAGATCCGTGCACGGTTTGTGCCACACGTACCATTGGCTCATAAATCGTTTTGGACGCGATGCACCCGATGGTACTCCTAGGTGATGAGGCTCATGTGGAATATCTCATTTCAGTCAATTTGGAGATAGTGCTAATCTTGGACGCAAGATAGGTGCCCGGTTTGCGCCGAACGTACCATAGTCTCGGAAATCGTTTTGGATGCACCCGATGGAACTGCTAGGTGACGTGGGTCATGTGGAACCTCGTTTCGATCCGTTTGGAGATAGTGTTAGTGTTGGTGCAAGATAGGTGCACGGTTTTGCGCCAACGTACCATAGGCTCAAAAATCATTTTGGACGCACCCGATGGAACTCCTAGGTGATGAGGGTCATGTGGAAGCTTGTTTGGTCCATTTTGAGATAGTGTTAGTGTTTGTGCAAGATAGGTGCACGGTTTGCGCCGAACGTACCATAGGCTCAAAAATCATTTTGGACGCACCCGATGGTACTCCTAGGTGACGTGGGTCAAGTGGAAGCTCGTTTGATCGGTTCATTTGGAGGTAGTGCTAACGTTGGCGCAAGATAGGTGCACGGTTTGCCCGAAGGCACCATAGGCTCAGAAATCATTTTGGATAAACCCGATGGAACTCCTAGGTGACGTGGGTCAAGTGGAACCTTGTTTTGATCTGTTTGAGAGATAGTGTTAGTGTTGGTGCAAGATAGTTGCACGGTTTGCACCGAATGTACCATAGGCTCGGAAATAGTTTTGGATGCACCAGATGGAACTCCTTGGTGACGTGTGTCATGTGGAACCTAGTTTCAATCCGTTTTGGAGATAGTGTTAGTGTTGGTGCAAGATAGGTGCACGGTTTGCGCCAGACGTACCATAGGCTCAAAAATCATTTTGGACGCACCAGCTGGTACTCCTAGGTGACGAGGCTCAAATGGAAGCTCGTTTTGGTCCGTTAGGTGATAGTGCTAACGTTGACGCAAGATAGATGCACGGTTTGCGCCGAATGTAACATAGGCTCATAAATCGTTTTGGATGCACCCGATGGAACACCTAGGTGACGTGGGTCATGGAACCTCTCGTTTCGATCCGATTTGGAGATAGTGTTAGTGTTGGTGCAAGATAGGTGCACGGTTTGCGCCGAATGTACCATAGGCTCAAAAATCGTTTTGGACGCACCCGATGGAACTCCTAGGTGACGTGGGTCTTGTGGAATCTCGTTTCGGTCCATTTGGAGACAGTGTTAGTGTTGGTGCAAGATAGGTGCACGGTTTGCGCCACACGTACCATTGGCTCATAAATCGTTTTGGACGCTTGACCGATGGTACTCCTAGGTGATGAGGCTCATGTGGAATATCTCATTTCAGTCAATTTGGAGATAGTGCTAATCTTGACGCAACATAGGTGCCCGGTTTGCGCCGAACATACCATAGTCTCGGAAATCGTTTTGGATGCACCCGATGGAACTGCTAGGTAACGTGGGTCATGTGGAACCTCGTTTCGATCCGTTTGGAGATAGTGTTAGTGTTGGTGCAAGATAGGTGCACGGTTTGCGCCGAACGTACCATAGGCTCAGAAATTGTTTTGGATGCACCCGATGGAACTCCTAGGTGACGTGGGTCATGTGGAACCTCGTTTTTGGATTTGGAGATAGTGCTAATCTTGATGCAAGATAGGTGCCGGTTTGCGTCGAACGTACCATAGGCTCGAAAATCGTTTTGGATGCACCCGATGGAACTGCTAAGTGACGTGGGTCATGTGGAACCTCATTTCGATCTGTTTGGAGATAGTGTTAGTCTTGGCGCAGGATTGGTGCACGGTTTGCCCCGAAGGTACCATAGGCTCGGAAATCATTTGGATAAACCCGATGGAACTCCTAGGTGACGTGGGTCATGTGGAACCTTGTTTCGATCCGTTTGGAGATAGTGTTAGTGTTGGTGCAAGATAGGTGCACGGTTTGCGCCAGACGTACCATAGGCTCAAAAATCATTTTGGACGCACCCGGTGGTACTCCTAGGTGATGAGGGTCAAGTGGAAGCTTGTTTTGGTCCATTTGAGATAGTGCTAGTTTTTTGTGCAAGATAGGTGCACGGTTTGCGCGAAACGTACCATAGGCTCAAAAATCATTTTGGATGCACCCAGATGGAACTCCTAGGTGACGTGGGTCAAGTGGAAGCTCGTTTCGGTTCATTTGGAGGTAGTGCTAATGTTGGCGCAAGATAGGTGCACGGTTTGCCCCGAAGGCACCATAGGCTCAGAAATCATTTGGATAAACCCGATGGAACTCCTAGGTGACGTGGGTCATGTGGAACCTCGTTTCGATCTGTTTGGAGATAGTGTTAGTGTTGGTGCAAGATAGTTGCACGGTTTGCACCGAATGTACCATAGGCTCGGAAATAGTTTTGGATGCACCAGATGGAACTCCTTGGTGACGTGGGTCATGTGGAACCTAGTTTCAATCCGTTTGGAGATAGTGTTAGTGTTGGTGCAAGATAGGTGCACGGTTTGCGCCAGACGTACCATAGGCTCAAAAATCATTTTGGACGCACCCAGCTGTACTCCTAGGTGACGAGGCTCAAATGGAAGCTCGTTTTGGTCCGTTAGGTGATAGTGCTAACGTTGACGCAAGATAGATGCACGGTTTGCGCCGAATGTAACATAGGCTCATAAATCGTTTTGGATGCACCCGATGGAACACCTAGGTGACGTGGGTCATGTGGAACCTCGTTTCGATCCATTTGGAGATAGTGTTAGTGTTGGTGCAAGATAGGTGCACGGTTTGCGCCGAATGTACCATAGGCTCAAAAATCGTTTTGGACGCACCCGATGGAACTCCTAGGTGACGTGGGTCTTGTGGAATCTCGTTTCGGTCCATTTGGAGACAGTGTTAGTGTCGGTGCAAGATCCGTGCACGGTTTGCGCCACACGTACCATTGGCTCATAAATCATTTTGGACGCAGCCGATGGTACTCCTAGGTGATGAGGCTCATGTGGAATATCTCATTTCAGTCAATTTGGAGATAGTGCTAATCTTGACGCAACATAGGTGCCCGGTTTGCGCCGAACGTACCATAGTCTCGGAAATCGTTTTGGATGCACCCGATGGAACTGCTAGGTAACGTGGGTCATGTGGAACCTCGTTTCGATCCGTTTGGAGATAGTGTTAGTGTTGGTGCAAGATAGGTGCACGGTTTGCCGAACGTACCATAGGCTCAGAAATTGTTTTGGATGCACCCGATGGAACTCCTAGGTGACGTGGGTCATGTGGAACCTCGTTTCGGTCAATTTGGAGATGGTGCTAATCTTGATGCAAGATAGGTGCCCGGTTTGCGCCGAACGTACCATAGGCTCGAAAATTGTTTTGGATGCACCCGATGGAACTGCTAAGTGACGTGGGTCATGTGGAACCTCGTTTCGATCTGTTTGGAGATAGTGTTAGTCTTGGCGCAGGATTGGTGCACGGTTTGCCCCGAAGGTACCATAGGCTCGGAAATCATTTGGATAAACCCGATGGAACTCCTAGGTGACGTGGGTCATGTGGAACCTTGTTTCGATCCGTTTGGAGATAGTGTTAGTGTTAGTGTTGGTGCAAGATAGGTGCGGTTTTGCGCCAGAACGTACCATAGGCTCAAAAATCATTTTGGACGCACCCGGTGGTACTCCTAGGTGATGAGGGTCAAGTGGAAGCTTGTTTCGGTCCATTTTGAGACAGTGCTAGTGTTTGTGCAAGATAGGTGCACGGTTTTGCGCTTAACGTACCATAGGCTCAAAAATCATTTTGGACGCACCGGATGGTACTCCTAGGTGACGAGGGTCAAGTGGAAGCTCGTTTCGGTTCCATTTGGAGGTAGTGTTAACGTTGGCGCAAGATAGGTGCACGGTTTGCCCCGAGGGCACCATAGGCTCAGAAATCATTTGGATAAACCCGATGGAACTCCTAGGTGACGTGGGTCAAGTGGAACCTTGTTTCGATCTGTTTCGAGATAGTGTTAGTGTTGGTGCAAGATAGTTGCACGGTTTGCACCGAATGTACCATAGGCTCGGAAATAGTTTTGGATGCACCAGATGGAACTCCTTGGTGACGTGGGTCATGTGGAACCTAGTTTCAATCCGTTTGGAGATAGTGTTAGTGTTGGTGCAAGATAGGTGCACGGTTTTGCGCCGAACGTACCATAGGCTCAAAAATCATTTGGGACGCACCCATGTACACCTAGGTGACGAGGCTCAAATGGAAGCTCGTTTTGGTCCGTTAGGTGATAGTGCTAACGTTGACGCAAGATAGATGCACGGTTTTGCGCCGAATGTAACATAGGCTCATAAATCATTTTGGATGCACCCGATGGAACACCTAGGTGACGTGGGTCATGTGGAACCTCGTTTCGATCCATTTGGAGATAGTGTTAGTGTTGGTGCAAGATAGGGTGCACGGTTTGCGCCGAATGTACCATAGGCTCAAAAATCGTTTTGGACGCACCCGATGGAACTCCTAGGTGACGTGGGTCTTGTGGAATCTCGTTTCGGTCCATTTGGAGATAGTGTTAGTGTCGGTGCAAGATCCGTGCACGGTTTTTGTCCACACACGTACCATTGGCTCATAAATCGTTTTGGACGCAGCCGATGGTACTCCTAGGTGATGAGGCTCATGTGGAATATCTCATTTCGGTCAGTCAATTTGGAGATAGTGCTAATCTTGACGCAACATAGGTGCCCGGTTTGTGCCGAACATACCATAGTCTCGGAAATCGTTTTGGATGCACCCGATGGAACTGCTAGGTAACGTGGGTCATGTGGAACCTCGTTTCGATCCGTTTGGAGATAGTGTTAGTGTTGGTGCAAGATAGGTGCACACGTTTTGCGCCGAACGTACCATAGGCTCAGAAATTGTTTTGGATGCACCCGATGGAACTCCTAGGTGACGTGGGTCATGTGGAACCTCGTTTTGAATTTGGAGATAGTGCTAATGTTGATGCAAGATAGGTGCCCGGTTTGCGCCGAACGTACCATAGGCTCGAAAATTGTTTTGGATGCACCCGATGGAACTCCTAGGTGACGTGGGTCATGTGGAACCTCGTTTCGATCCGTTTGGAGATAGTGTTAGTCTTGGCGCAAGATAGGTGCACGGTTTGCCCGAAGGTACCATAGGCTCGGAAATCATTTTGGATAAACCCGATGGAACTCCTAGGTGACGTGGGTCATGTGGAACCTTGTTTCGATCCGTTTGGAGATAGTGTTAGTGTTGGTGCAAGATAGGTGCACGGTTTTGCGCCGAACGTACCATAGGCTCAAAAATCATTTTGGATGCACCCGATGGAACTCCTAGGTGACGAGGGTCATGTGGAAGCTTGTTTCGGTCCATTTGGAGATAGTGTTAGTGTTGGTGCAAGATAGGTGCACGGTTTATGCGAAACGTACCATAGGCTCAAAAATCATTTTGGACGCACCCGATGGAACTCCTAGGTGACGAGGGTCATGTGGAAGCTCGTTTCGGTCCATTTGGAGATAGTAGTGCTAACGTTGGCGCAAGATAGGTGCACGGTTTGCGCCGAAACGCACCATAGGCTCAGAAATCATTTGGATAAACCCGATGGAACTCCTAGGTGACGTGGGTCATGTGGAACCTCGTTTCGATCCGTTTGGAGATAGTGTTAGTGTTGGTGCAAGATAGTTGCACACGTTTGCACCGAATGTACCATAGGCTCGGAAATAGTTTTGGATGCACCAGACGGAACTCCTTGGTGACGTGGGTCATGTGGAACCTAGTTTCAATCCGTTTGGAGATAGTGTTAGTGTTGGTGCAAGATAGGTGCACGGTTTGCGCCGAACGTACCATAGGCTCAAAAATCATTTTGGACGCACCCGATGGTACACCCTAGGTGACGAGGCTCAAATGGAAGCTCGTTTTGGTCCGTTTGGAGATAGTGCTAACGTTGACGCGCAAGATAGATGCACGGTTTGCGCCGAACGTAACATAGGCTCATAAATCGTTTTGGATGCACCCGATGGAACACCTAGGTGACGTGGGTCATGTGGAACCTCGTTTCGATCCATTTGGAGATAGTGTTAGTGTTTGGTGCAAGATAGGTGCACGGTTTGCGCGAACGTACCATAGGCTCAAAAATCATTTTGGACGCACCCGATGGAACTCCTAGGTGACGTGGGTCTTGTGGAATCTCGTTTCGGTCCATTTGGAGATAGTAGTGTTAGTGTTGGTGCAAGATAGGTGCACGTTTTGTGCCACACGTACCATTGGCTCATAAATCATTTTGGACGCAGCCGATGGTACTCCTAGGTGATGAGGCTCATGTGGAATATCTCATTTCATCCAATTTGGAGATAGTGTTAATGTTGACGCAACATAGGTGCCCGGTTTGCGCCCGAACGTACCATAGGCTCAAAAATCGTTTTGGATGCACCCGATGGAACTGCTAGGTGACGTGGGTCATGTGGAACCTCGTTTCGATCCATTTGGAGATAGTGTTAGTGTTGGTGCAAGATAGGTGCACGGTTTGCGCCGAACGCATACCATAGGCTCGAAATCATTTTGGATGCACCCGATGGAACTCCTAGGTGACGTGGGTCATGTGGAACCTCGTTTCGATCCAATTTGGAGATAGTGCTAATGTTGATGCAAGATAGGTGCACGGTTTGCGCCAAACGTACCATAGGCTCGAAAATGTTTTGGATGCACCCGATGGAACTCCTAGGTGACGTGGGTCATGTGGAACCTCGTTTCGATCCGTTTGGAGATAGTGTTAGTGTTGGTGCAAGATAGGTGCACGGTTTGCGCCGAACGTACCATAGGCTCGGAAATCGTTTTGGATGCACCCGATGGAACTCCTAGGTGACGTGGGTCATGTGGAACCTTGTTTCGATCCGTTTGGAGATAGTGTTAGTGTTGGTGCAAGATAGGTGCACGGTTTTGCCAACGTACCATAGGCTCAAAAATCATTTTGGACGCACCCGATGGTACTCCTAGGTGATGAGGGTCATGTGGAAGCTTGTTTGGTCCATTTTGGAGATAGTGCTAGTGTTTGTGCAAGATAGGTGCACGGTTTGCCTTAACGCGTACCATACCATAGGCTCAAAAATCATTTTGGATGCACCCGATGGAACTCCTAGGTGACGTGGGTCATGTGGAACCTCGTTTCGATCCATTTGGAGATAGTGTTAGTGTTGGCGCAAGATAGGTGCACGGTTTGCCCGAACGCACCATAGGCTCAGAAATCATTTTGGATGCACCCGATGGAACTCCTAGGTGACGTGGGGTCATGTGGAACCTCGTTTCGATCCGTTTGGAGATAGTGTTAGTGTTGGTGCAAGATAGGTGCACGTTTTTGCACCGAATGTACCATAGGCTCGAAATAGTTTTGGATGCACCAGATGGAACTCCTTGGTGACGTGGGTCATGTGGAACCTAGTTTCAATCCGTTTGGAGATAGTGTTAGTGTTGGTGCAAGATAGGTGCACGGTTTGCGCAGAACGTACCATAGGCTCAAAAATCATTTTGGACGCACCCATGTACTCCTAGGTGACGAGGGCTCAAATGGAAGCTCGTTTTTTGGTCCGTTTGGTGATTGGAGATAGTGCTAACGTTGACGCAAGATAGATGCACGGTTTGCGCCGAACGTAACATAGGCTCATAAATCATTTTGGATGCACCCGATGGAACACCTAGGTGACGTGGGTCATGTGGAAACCTCGTTTCGATCCATTTGGAGATAGTGTTAGTGTTGGTGCAAGATAGGTGCACGGTTTGCGCCGAATGTACCATAGGCTCAAAATCGTTTTGGACGCACCCGATGGAACTCCCTAGGTGACGTGGGTCTTGTGGAATCTCGTTTCGGTCCATTTGGAGATAGTGTTAGTGTTGGTGCAAGATAGGTGCACGGTTTTGCCAACACACGTACCATTGGCTCATAAATCGTTTTTGGACGCACCCGATGGTACCCTAGGTGATGAGGCTCATGTGGAATATCTCATTTCATCCAATTTGGAGATAGTGCTAATCTTGACGCAAGATAGGTGCCCGGTTTGCGCGAACGTACCATAGTCTCGGAAATCGTTTTGGATGCACCCGATGGAACTGCTAGGTAACGTGGGTCATGTGGAACCTCGTTTTCGATCCGTTTGGAGATAGTGTTAGTGTTGGTGCAAGATAGGTGCACGGTTTTGCGCCGAACGTACCATAGGCTCGGAAATTGTTTTGGATGCACCCGATGGAACTCCTAGGTGACGTGGGGTCATGTGGAACCAATCCATTTGGAGATAGTGTTAGTGTTGATGCAAGATAGGTGCACGGTTTTGCGCCGAACGTACCATAGGCTCGAAAATTGTTTTGGATGCACCCGATGGAACTCCTAGGTGACGTGGGTCATGTGGAACCTCATTTCGATCCGTTTGGAGATAGTGTTAGTCTTGGCGCAAGATAGGTGCACGGTTTGCGCCAAACGTACCATAGGCTCGGAAATCATTTTGGATGCACCCGATGGAACTCCTAGGTGACGTGGGTCATGTGGAACCTTGTTTCGATCCGTTTGGAGATAGTGTTAGTGTTGGTGCAAGATAGGTGCACGGTTTGCGCCGAACGTACCATAGGCTCAGAAATCATTTTGGACGCACCCGATGGAACTCCTAGGTGATGAGGGTCATGTGGAAGCCTGTTTCGGTCCATTTTTGGAGATAGTGTTAGTGTTGTGCAAGATAGGTGCACGGTTTATGCCTGAACGTACCATAGGCTCAAAAATCATTTTGGACGCACCCGATGGTACTCCTAGGTGACGTGGGTCAAGTGGAACCTCGTTTGGTCCATTTGGAGATAGTGTTAGTGTTGGCGCAAGATAGGTGCACGGTTTGCCCCGAACGCACCATAGGCTCGTAAATCATTTTGGATAAACCCGATGGAACTCCTAGGTGACGTGGGTCATGTGGAACCTCGTTTCGATCCGTTTGGAGATAGTGTTAGTGTTGGTGCAAGATAGGTGCACGGTTTGCACCGAATGTACCATAGGCTCGGAAATAGTTTTGGATGCACCGATGGAACTCCTAGGTGACGTGGGTCATGGGAACCTAGTTTCAATCCGTTTGGAGATAGTGTTAGTGTTGGTGCAAGATAGGTGCACGGTTTGCGCCAGACGTACCATAGGCTCAAAAATCATTTTGGACGCACCCGATGGTACACCCTAGGTGACGAGGGTCAAATGGAAGCTCGTTTTGGTCCGTTGGAGGAGATAGTGCTAACGTTGACGCAAGATAGATGCACGTTTTTGCGCCAAACGTACCATAGGCTCATAAATCATTTTGGATGCACCCGATGGAACACCTAGGTGACGTGGGTCATGTGGAACCTCGTTTCGATCCATTTGGAGATAGTGTTAGTGTTGGTGCAAGATAGGTGCACGTTTGCGCCGAATGTACCATAGGCTCAAAATCATTTTGGACGCACCCGATGGAACTCCTAGGTGACGTGGGTCTTGTGGAATCTCGTTTCGGTCCATTTGGAGATAGTGTTAGTGTTGGTGCAAGATAGGTGCACGGTTTGTGCCACACGTACCATTGGGCTCAAAATCGTTTTGGATGCACCGATGGAACTCCTAGGTGATGAGGGTCATGTGGAATATCTCATTTCAGTCAATTTGGAGATAGTGTTAATGTTGACGCAAGATAGGTGCCCGGTTTGCGCCAACGTACCATAGGCTCGGAAATCGATTTTGGATGCACCCGATGGAACTCCTAGGTGACGTGGGTCATGTGGAACCTCGTTTCGATCCGTTTGGAGATAGTGTTAGTGTTGGTGCAAGATAGGTGCACGGTTTGCGCCGAACGTACCATAGGCTCGGAAATTGTTTTGGATGCACCCGATGGAACTCCTAGGTGACGTGGGTCATGTGGAACCTCGTTTCGATCCATTTGGAGATAGTGTTAGTGTTGGTGCAAGATAGGTGCACGGTTTGCGCCGAACGTACCATAGGCTCGGAAATTGTTTTGGATGCACCCGATGGAACTCCTAGGTGACGTGGGTCATGTGGAACCTCGTTTCGATCCGTTTGGAGATAGTGTTAGTGTTGGTGCAAGATAGGTGCACGGTTTGCGCCAAACGTACCATAGGCTCAGAAATCATTTTGGATGCACCCGATGGAACTCCTAGGTGACGTGGGTCATGTGGAACCTTGTTTCGATCCGCTTTTGGAGATAGTGTTAGTGTTGGTGCAAGATAGGTGCACGGTTTGCGCCCGAACGTACCATAGGCTCAAAAATCATTTTGGACGCACCCGATGGAACTCCTAGGTGATGAGGGTCATGTGGAAGCTTGTTTCGATCCCATTTGGAGATAGTGTGCTAGTGTTGGTGCAAGATAGGTGCACGGTTTGCGCCAAACGTACCATAGGCTCAAAAATCATTTTGGATGCACCCGATGGAACTCCTAGGTGACGTGGGTCATGTGGAACCTCGTTTTGGATTCATTTGGAGATAGTGTTAGTGTTGGCGCAAGATAGGTGCACGGTTTGCCCCGAAGGTACCATAGGCTCGGAAATCATTTTGGATAAACCCGATGGAACTCCTAGGTGACGTGGGTCATGTGGAACCTCGTTTCGATCCGTTTGGAGATAGTGTTAGTGTTGGTGCAAGATAGTTGCACGGTTTGCACCGAATGTACCATAGGCTCGGAAATAGTTTTGGATGCACCAGATGGAACTCCTTGGTGACGTGGGTCATGTGGAACCTAGTTTCAATCCGTTTGGAGATAGTGTTAGTGTTGGTGCAAGATAGGTGCACGGTTTGCGCCCAGATGTACCATAGGCTCAAAATCATTTTTGACGCACCCGATGGTACCCCTAGGTGACGAGGCTCAAATGGAAGCTTGTTTCGGTCCGTTTGGAGATAGTGCTAACGTTGACGCAAGATAGATGCACGGTTTGCGCCGAACGTAACATAGGCTCAGAAATCATTTTGGATGCACCCGATGGAACACCTAGGTGACGTGGGTCATGTGGAACCTCGTTTCGATCCGTTTGGAGATAGTGTTAGTGTTGGTGCAAGATAGGTGCACGGTTTGCGCCGAATGTACCATAGGCTCAAAAATCATTTTGGACGCACCCGATGGAACTCCTAGGTGACGTGGGTCTTGTGGAATCTCGTTTCGGTCCATTTGGAGATAGTGTTAGTGTCGGTGCAAGATCCGTGCACGGTTTGCGCCACACGTACCATTGGCTCATAAATCATTTTGGACGCAGCCGATGGTACTCCTAGGTGATGAGGCTCATGTGGAATATCTCATTTCAGTCAATTTGGAGATAGTGCTAATCTTGACGCAACATAGGTGCCCGGTTTGCGCCGAACGTACCATAGTCTCGGAAATCGTTTTGGATGCACCCGATGGAACTGCTAGGTAACGTGGGTCATGTGGAACCTCGTTTCGATCCATTTGGAGATAGTGTTAGTGTTGGTGCAAGATAGGTGCACGGTTTGCGCCGAACGTACCATAGGCTCAGAAATCATTTTGGATGCACCCGATGGAACTCCTAGGTGACGTGGGTCATGTGGAACCTCGTTTAGATCTCAATTTGGAGATAGTGTTAGTGTTGGTGCAAGATAGGTGCACGGTTTGCGCCAAACGTACCATAGGCTCGGAAATCGTTTTGGATGCACCCGATGGAACTCCTAGGTGACGTGGGTCATGTGGAACCTCGTTTCGATCCATTTGGAGATAGTGTTAGTGTTGGTGCAAGATAGGTGCACGGTTTGCGCCGAACGTACCATAGGCTCAAAAATCATTTTGGATGCACCCGATGGAACTCCTAGGTGACGTGGGTCATGTGGAACCTTGTTTCGATCCGTTTGGAGATAGTGTTAGTGTTGGTGCAAGATAGGTGCACGGTTTGCGCCGAACGTACCATAGGCTCAGAAATCATTTTGGATGCACCCGATGGAACTCCTAGGTGACGTGGGTCATGTGGAACCTTGTTTCGATCCATTTGGAGATAGTGTTAGTGTTGGTGCAAGATAGGTGCACGGTTTTGCGCCAAACGTACCATAGGCTCAAAAATCATTTTGGATGCACCCGATGGAATGGAACTCCTAGGTGACGTGGGTCATGTGGAACCTCGTTTCGATCCATTTGGAGATAGTGTTAGTGTTGGTGCAAGATAGGTGCACGGTTTTGCCCCGAACGTACCATAGGCTCAAAAATCGTTTTGGATGCACCCGATGGAACTCCTAGGTGACGTGGGTCATGTGTGGAACCTCGTTTCGATCCGTTTGGAGATAGTGTTAGTGTTGGTGCAAGATAGGTGCACGGTTTGCGCCGAATGTACCATAGGCTCGGAAATAGTTTTGGATGCACCAGATGGAACTCCTAGGTGACGTGGGTCATGTGGAACCTAGTTTCAATCCGTTTGGAGATAGTGTTAGTGTTGGTGCAAGATAGGTGCACGGTTTTGTTTTTAACGTACCATAGGCTCAAAAATCATTTTGGACGCACCCAGATGGTACTCCTAGGTGACGAGGTCAAATGGAACCTCGTTTTGGTCCGTTTGGAGATAGTGCTAACGTTGACGCAAGATAGATAGATGCACGGTTTGCGCCGAACGTAACATAGGCTCATAAATCATTTTGGATGCACCCGATGGAACACCTAGGTGACGTGGGTCATGTGGAACCTCGTTTCGATCCATTTGGAGATAGTGTTAGTGTTGGTGCAAGATAGGTGCACGGTTTTGCGCCGAATGTACCATAGGCTCAAAATCGTTTTGGACGCACCCGATGGAACTCCTAGGTGACGTGGGTCTTGTGGAACCTCGTTTGATCCATTTGGAGATAGTGTTAGTGTTGGTGCAAGATAGGTGCACGGTTTTGCCGTTTAACGTACCATTGGCTCATAAATCATTTTGGACGCACCCGATGGAACTCCTAGGTGATGAGGTCATGTGGAACCTCATTTCAGTCAATTTGGAGATAGTGCTAATGTTGACGCAAGATAGGTGCCCGGGTTTGCGCCGAACGTACCATAGGCTCAAAAATCGTTTTGGATGCACCCGATGGAACTCCTAGGTGACGTGGGTCATGTGGAACCTCGTTTCGATCCCATTTGGAGATAGTGATAGTGTTAGTGTTGGTGCAAGATAGGTGCACGGTTTGCGCCGAACGTACCATAGGCTCTAAATCATTTTGGATGCACCCGATGGAACTCCCTACGTGGGTGTGACGTGGGTCATGTGGAACCTCGTTTCAGATCCAATTTGGAGATAGTGTTAGTGTTGGTGCAAGATAGGTGCACGGTTTGCGGTTTGGCGCCGAACGCGTACCATAGGCTCGAAATTGTTTTGGATGCACCCGATGGAACCCTAGGTGACGTGGGTCATGTGGAACCTCGTTTCGATCCGTTTGGAGATAGTGTTAGTGTTGGTGCAAGATAGGTGCACGGTTTGCGCCGAACGTACCATAGGCTCGGAAATCATTTGGATGCACCCGATGGAACTCCTAGGTGACGTGGGTCATGTGGAACCTTGTTTCGATCCGTTTGGAGATAGTGTTAGTGTTGGTGCAAGATAGGTGCACGGTTTGGGCGCCCGAACCATACCATAGGCTCAAAAATCATTTTGGACGCACCCGATGGAACTCCTAGGTGACGTGGGTCATGTGGAACCTTGTTTCGGTCCATTTGGAGATAGTGTTAGTGTTGGTGCAAGATAGGTGCACGGTTTTGCGCCGAACGTACCATAGGCTCAAAAATCATTTTGGATGCACCCGATGGAACTCCTAGGTGACGAGGGTCATGTGGAACCTCGTTCGATCCATTTGGAGATAGTGTTAGTGTTGGCGCAAGATAGGTGCACGGTTTGCCCCGAACGTACCATAGGCTCAAAATCATTTTGATGCACCCGATGGAACTCCTAGGTGACGTGGGTCATGTGGAACCTCGTTTCGATCCGTTTGGAGATAGTGTTAGTGTTGGTGCAAGATAGTTGCACGGTTTGCACCGAATGTACCATAGGCTCGGAAATAGTTTTGGATGCACCCGATGGAACTCCTTGGTGACGTGGGTCATGTGGAACCTAGTTTCAATCCGTTTGGAGATAGTGTTAGTGTTGGTGCAAGATAGGTGCACGGTTTGCGCCAGACGTACCATAGGCTCAAAAATCATTTTGACGCACCCGATGGTACTCCTAGGTGACGAGGGTCAAATGGAAGCTCGTTTTGGTCCGTTTGGAGATAGTGCTAATGTTGACGCAAGATAGATGCACGGTTTGCGCCGAACGTAACATAGGCTCAGAAATCGTTTTGGATGCACCCGATGGAACACCTAGGTGACGTGGGTCATGTGGAACCTCGTTTCGATCCATTTGGAGATAGTGTTAGTGTTGGTGCAAGATAGGTGTGCACGGGTTTTGCGCCGAACGTACCATAGGCTCAAAAATCATTTTGGACGCACCCGATGGAACTCCTAGGTGACGTGGGGTCTTGTGGAAATCTCGATTTCGGTCCATTTGGAGATAGTGTTAGTGTGGTGCAAGATAGGTGCACGGCGGTTTGCGCCCAACGTACCATTGGCTCATAAATCATTTTGGACGCACCCGATGGAACTCCTAGGTGATGAGGGTCATGTGGAATATCTCATTTCGAGTCAATTTGGAGATAGTGCTAATGTTGGTGCAAGATAGGTGCCGGTTTTGCCGAACGTACCATAGGCTCGGAAATCGTTTTGGATGCACCCGATGGAACTGCTAGGTGACGTGGGTCATGTGGAACCTCGTTTCGATCCGTTTGGAGATAGTGTTAGTGTTGGTGCAAGATAGGTGCACGGTTTGTGGCGCGTTTGGAGATAGTGTTAAACGCACCATAGGCTCATAAATTGTTTTGGATGCACCCGATGGAACTCCTAGGTGACGTGGGTCATGTGGAACCTCGTTTCGATCCATTTGGAGATAGTGTTAGTGTTGGTGCAAGATAGGTGCACGGTTTGCGCCGAACGTACCATAGGCTCGGAAATCGTTTTGGATGCACCCGATGGAACTCCTAGGTGACGTGGGTCATGTGGAACCTCGTTTCGATCCGTTTGGAGATAGTGTTAGTGTTGGTGCAAGATAGGTGCACGGTTTGCGCCGAACGTACCATAGGCTCGGAAATCATTTTGGATAAACCCGATGGAACTCCTAGGTGACGTGGGTCATGTGGAACCTCGTTTCGATCCGTTTGGAGATAGTGTTAGTGTTGGTGCAAGATAGTTGCACGGTTTGCACCGAATGTACCATAGGCTCGGAAATAGTTTTGGATGCACCAGATGGAACTCCTTGGTGACGTGGGTCATGTGGAACCTAGTTTCAATCCGTTTGGAGATAGTGTTAGTGTTGGTGCAAGATAGGTGCACGGTTTGCGCCAGATGTACCATAGGCTCAAAAATCATTTTGGACGCACCCAGCGGTACTCCTAGGTGACGAGGCTCAAATGGAAGCTCGTTTCGGTCCGTTTGGAGATAGTGCTAACGTTGACGCAAGATAGATGCACGGTTTGCGCCGAACGTAACATAGGCTCAGAAATCATTTTGGATGCACCCGATGGAACACCTAGGTGACGTGGGTCATGTGGAACCTCGTTTCGATCCGTTTGGAGATAGTGTTAGTGTTGGTGCAAGATAGGTGCACGGTTTGCGCCGAATGTACCATAGGCTCAAAAATCATTTTGGACGCACCCGATGGAACTCCTAGGTGACGTGGGTCTTGTGGAATCTCGTTTCGGTCCATTTGGAGACAGTGTTAGTGTCGGTGCAAGATCCGTGCACGGTTTGCGCCACACGTACCATTGGCTCATAAATCATTTTGGACGCAGCCGATGGTACTCCTAGGTGATGAGGCTCATGTGGAATATCTCATTTCAGTCAATTTGGAGATAGTGCTAATCTTGACGCAACATAGGTGCCCGGTTTGCGCCGAACGTACCATAGTCTCGGAAATCGTTTTGGATGCACCCGATGGAACTGCTAGGTAACGTGGGTCATGTGGAACCTCGTTTCGATCCGTTTGGAGATAGTGTTAGTGTTGGTGCAAGATAGGTGCACGGTTTGCGCCGAACGTACCATAGGCTCGGAAATCATTTTGGATGCACCCGATGGAACTCCTAGGTGACGTGGGTCATGTGGAACCTCGTTTAGATCTGTTTGGAGATAGTGTTAGTGTTGGTGCAAGATAGGTGCACGGTTTGCGCCAAACGTACCATAGGCTCAGAAATTGTTTTGGATGCACCCGATGGAACTCCTAGGTGACGTGGGTCATGTGGAACCTTGTTTCGATCCGTTTGGAGATAGTGTTAGTGTTGGTGCAAGATAGGTGCACGGTTTGCGCCAGACGTACCATAGGCTCAAAAATCGTTTTGGACGCACCGATGGTACTCCTAGGTGATGAGGGTCAAGTGGAAGCTCGTTTCGGTCCATTTGGAGATAGTGCTAGTGTTGGTGCAAGATAGGTGCACGGTTTGCTTTAAACGTACCATAGGCTCAAAAATCATTTTGGATGCACCCGATGGAACTCCTAGGTGACGAGGGTCATGTGGAACCTCGTTTCGATCCCATTTGGAGATAGTGTTAGTGTTGGCGCAAGATAGGTGCACGGTTTGCCCGAAGGTACCATAGGCTCGGAAATCATTTTGGATAAACCCGATGGAACTCCTAGGTGACGTGGGTCATGTGGAACCTCGTTTCGATCCGTTTGGAGATAGTGTTAGTGTTGGTGCAAGATAGTTGCACGGTTTGCACCGAATGTACCATAGGCTCAGAAATAGTTTTGGATGCACCAGATGGAACTCCTTGGTGACGTGGGTCATGTGGAACCTAGTTTCAATCCGTTTGGAGATAGTGTTAGTGTTGGTGCAAGATAGGTGCACGGTTTGCGCCAGATGTACCATAGGCTCAAAATCGTTTTGGACGCACCCGATGGTACTCCTAGGTGACGAGGGTCAAATGGAAGCTCGTTTCGTCCGTTAGGAGATAGTGCTAACGCTGACGCAAGAGCACGGCTTGACGCCAACGTAACATAGGCTCGTAAATCATTTTTGATGCACCCGATGGAACTCCTAGGTGATGACATGGGGTCATGTGGAACCTCTCGCTTCGATCAATTTGCGGATAGTAACGGTTGTAGTGTGACGCAAGATAGGTGCACGTTTAGGTGAATGGGTCATAGGCTCAAAATCGTTTTGGATGCACCCGATGGAACTCCTAGGTGACGTGGGTCATGTGGAACCTCGTTTCGATCCGTTTGGAGATAGTGTTAGTGTTGGTGCAAGATAGGTGCACGGTTTGCGCCGAACGTACCATAGGCTCAGAAATCATTTTGGATGCACCCGATGGAACTCCTAGGTGACGTGGGTCATGTGGAACCTCGTTTCGATCCATTTGGAGATAGTGTTAGTGTTGGTGCAAGATAGGTGCACGGTTTGCGCCAAATGTACCATAGGCTCAGAAATTGTTTTGGATGCACCCGATGGAACTCCTAGGTGACGTGGGTCATGTGGAACCTTGTTTCGATCCGTTTGGAGATAGTGTTAGTGTTGGTGCAAGATAGGTGCACGGTTTGCGCCAAACGTACCATAGGCTCAAAAATCGTTTTGGATGCACCCGATGGAACTCCTAGGTGACGTGGGTCATGTGGAACCTCATTTGGATCCAATTTGGAGATAGTGTTAGTGTTGACGCAAGATAGGTGCACGGTTTGCTTAACGCGTACCATAGGCTCGGAAATCATCTTGGATGCTCCCGATGGAACTGCTAGGTAACGTGGGTCATGTCGAACCTCGTTTCGATCCGTTTTTTAGATAGTGTTAGTGTTGGCGCAAGATAGGTGCACGGTTTGCCCCGAAGGTACCATAGGCTCGGAAATCATTTTGGATAAACCCGATGGAACTCCTAGGTGACGTGGGTCATGTGGAACCTCGTTTCGATCCGTTTGGAGATAGTGTTAGTGTTGGTGCAAGATAGTTGCACGGTTTGCACCGAATGTACCATAGGCTCGGAAATAGTTTTGGATGCACCAGATGGAACTCCTTGGTGACGTGGGTCATGTGGAACCTAGTTTCAATCCGTTTGGAGATAGTGTTAGTGTTGGTGCAAGATAGGTGCACGGTTTGCGCCAGATGTACCATAGGCTCAAAAATCGTTTTGGACGCACCCAGCGGTACTCCTAGGTGACGAGGCTCAAATGGAAGCTCGTTTCGGTCCGTTTGGAGATAGTGCTAACGTTGACGCAAGATAGATGCACGGTTTGCGCCGAACGTAACATAGGCTCATAAATCGTTTTGGATGCACCCGATGGAACACCTAGGTGACGTGGGTCATGTGGAACCTCGTTTCGATCCGTTTGGAGATAGTGTTAGTGTTGGTGCAAGATAGGTGCACGGTTTGCGCCGAATGTACCATAGGCTCAAAAATCATTTTGGACGCACCCGATGGAACTCCTAGGTGACGTGGGTCTTGTGGAATCTCGTTTCGGTCCATTTGGAGACAGTGTTAGTGTCGGTGCAAGATCCGTGCACGCGGTTTTGCGCCACACGCACCATTGGCTCATAAATCATTT